>VOMN01135138.1:0-218235 GCA_014899125.1 Orchestia grillus | reverse complement strand
GCGTACAACAGATTTTTGACTGGTCACGTACGCTGGCTTTAAATCGTTTAGTTTCATCACACCTTCAGCTCCGGCTCCTGTTCGATTGCGGTTCTTCTACTATCGAAAAGTGGTTCATGGTCAGAACGATATCCATCATCGGTGAATTTATTTGACCCTTCAAGTCGTTCATCACGACCTCTGTGCTTCAAAAGCGTCAGTTGGTTTGACGTCGGAGGATGATCCTGACAGCTTTGATCTATTTGGTCAAAAGATATATATGATGACAAAATTCCCTTCTCTACACTATTATACTTCTTTTATGATCTAGTGGCTAACGCCGTAGTTTTTTTGTCGTAGTATTAGTACGTCGGCACTGCAGACTTCAAACCTCAGCTGCTCTGCTTGTGAATACACAGATTTACAAGCAGGATATAGAAGGTTTCTGCACTAGCTCTAAAGCGGCGCTCTTCAAAGAGATTTATTACTTGCTAAAATCATGCGTTAACATTACGTCCGGGGTCAATAATCATAGCTGTGAGGGGAAACTGTTCTCTTGTGCCGATAGTTCTAAGTTGTGTCGATTTGTTCTAAGCCATGCGTCCCTAGATTCAGAGAGCATTTACTTGTATTTGTCACAGATTAATTGTAAAATTACATAAAACTCTGTATTATCTTCCAAATTAGATTTTCTCTAACAAAGAACTCAATACTCATGATACGCGAAATTTTGCTCAAATAAGTTAAACCTCAACAATTTATTGATGTGGAAATTCATCATGAGTTTTGTATGAGTCTAATTTCTCTGTTCAAACAATTTGTTTATCCCTTTATCACATTGTCAATCTTCATGCATGATCTATATTTTATGCTTCATTATATTATCAATCTTTATGCGGGAGTTGCAATTTGTCCATTACTTTATCAGCTTTATGCGTGATCTGCTTTTTGTTCTTCATTACATTATTATTCTTTATGCATATCTTCATTTTGTACTTCATTAGATTATTATTCTCTATGCATGATATGCACCTTGTCTGTCATTGCATTATTATTCTTCATGACATGCATCTTGTCTGTCATTACGTTATCAGGCTTTATGCATGATCTGCATCTTGTCCTGCATTACATTATCAATTTTTATGCATAATCTGCATTTTACCCTCCATTGCATTAGTAATTTTTATGCATGATCTGCATTTTGTCCTTCATTACATTATTAATTTTTATGCATGATCTGCATTTTGTCCTTCATTACATTATTAATTTGTATGCACGATTTGCATTTTGTCCTTCGTTGTATTATCAGTTTGTATGCATGCCCTACTTCCCGTGTTGGGTATTATATTTCTTCATTTCATGAGTGCTTCAACAGTTACTTGGCGTGGTTTTTCATTAATTTACGAACTATCCAAATTGAGATGCCTTCAAACGACCAATGGGAGTCGCGTATTGGCTGCCATCGGTGACGTCGACCGTGCCTCCTACAGAGCGACGTCGCGCAGCGCAACCGCAAACATGAACTCACCATCAACAAGGCTGGTCGCCGCAACAGCCGCCCAACATGCACTACAGAAAATAAGTTGTTCTCGAATTGCACTGTTCATCACGTAATAAATATCTCTAGCTATGCAAGATAAGGCTCCGTTCCATCGAATAGTTTCTCAGGCTTTAGCGATAATAACTTCCGATTTCATTGGCATACTTTTTGTGGATAATTTATGATTTAATCGTGTTGAGTTAGGCGCAGCCTCAAGAGGAAGCTTCAGCATAATAGGAACATGTAAAAATGTGAGTGATCGCTCATGCTCCTCGGCGGAGCTGCATACACAGCGTGGTATTACTACGCCTGGCAGCCGCCGCACAGCCGCAATATCACTGGCACAAGCTTCCGCGCAATTAGCTAGAGCGAGAGAAGCGTGCTCCGTTGCCGCCACTTAGTATGCCACCACTGTTTATATATACAACTGCTTTTTATGGTTCTAACTGGAAACATTCACGAGAGCCAGCTTGGCGAACACAGCCTTTGTGCAACACTTTAGATATTGCGGTTCTTTTTGAGCCCTTGCAGGAATGCAATGAGAAATCTTAACAAGGTGATTTATTCAAATTTTGCGGAATTCTCCCTCGTGCTGTAACTCATTTTTATTAATACCGTGAGCATGCAGTATGCAGGAGTGAACAACACCCATGTGGTAGAAGGCCGAGAAAAACATTCGGTCATTTGTATTCTTGATCAACGCATTCGAGGCCAACAAGCCGGCACCCATTCTGTACTAAATAATTTCATTTGTGCATTCTTTGCTCGGCGTGAGCGTGATGGCGCGTTCATTTTAACGCGGCCATGCTAATGGCGGGTCAGAGCTACTGGATTGTCTTCTGGCGGATCATTGCTGATGGAACGTGTCCCATGCGAATAGGCACGATGTGCTCTCTGTATGCATTGCAGTTTTACTCCTAATTAGAAAACTAAACAAGAGACATGATGCTCATACGAATATTTAGTTGAGTAACCTGCAATTTTTTAACCCATTTTCCGGAATGCTAAGTTCGCTCTTTACACGGCATGCTTTGAGGCACGTAACCTTCATCCCCAAATGGTGGGTGATTGAAACCTTGGAAGTCCTCGAGAAACATGCGCAAGTTTACGGCAGTTATCGCATGCGGTCAGTAATGAACTTGTGAGGGAACTGCACGTATGCACTACATCAAATTCGATTCCTTTGTTTCGTTATTGAACTCGTATCGTGGAAGAACAATCGACCTGAATTTCAGTAACATTTTGTTGATAAATGATAAGTTTTAATAGAATTACTCTGACCGCTTAGCCCCAGTGCTCCGGTAGCGATGCTATTTTAAATACTCCTAGGAAGCAGCTGTCTTAACAGATAAAGTAATGTCTAACTGATTAAAAGTGTTCTGCGTATAGTTACTCAACGGCATTTTGGCGTAATTACTTCACAAACGCAGAGTGACCATAATTGGGGTGTTCTAATGATGGCGTGTACACCACTTGCCGCAGTGAAACTTTTGTCTTGCCTGCGCAGTTTCATCAGAGCTGAACAAATTTTCATCCTCGGGAACGATCTCTGAAGAAAGCTCGACAATTGGAAAGCCGACCCATCAACATAAAAAGCGGCCTAGAGATTCTCGCGTGTCAGTTCTGCATAGATATTATAGCCTAAAGACGTTACTTGCAATTCGTAAAGTTTGCAGAGAGCGCATTTTATTCTGAAAGGCTTAGGGCGCAAGAATACGAAATGACCCGGCATTATCAATCTTGTCTTACAAAACTAGAGTGATGTCGAAGTTGCTCTGCCTTGAATACGATTATAGAATTAGGCTAGTCGACACGACGAAGCGAAAAATACAAAACGCTCTGGCAGGCGAGGAATATTTATTGCGACGTAGTGGCTCACAGTTGTTGGATAACCTGGTCATCTCCTTGTTCATTTTCTACTGTCCTGTCATCCTACACATAAAACCACGCACTAGAGTTGTTCTCCAGCTGCTCGTGAGACAAAACGATTTGAATTTTTGTTGCAGTAAGCTTTATGTGAGCTTATTTACTTGCGAGTCTTGGATTATTGAATGAATCATCATTGTGATCAGTTGAGGAATAGTAGTGAAACGTTAGCGTACAGTCAAACTCTCCTCGCAGAAGTCATTATGTACCATGGATGCAGCTACTGAACCTCGAAAAGTGCAGTAAAGCGATAAGAGTTGTTTCTTATGATAGTTTTGCATAGTTTGAATTCAGTTGAGTTATTAGATTCTTCAGACATACATTGTCATTAATTGCTTGTGTTGTTATTTCTGAGAGCGTTGCTAGTCATTAAAATTGTGTTCTGCGATGTTTCTGTAACGTCATTTTGGGATGTAAAATAATAATGGAATTAGCGTTAACGGTGCTGGTCATGTGACGTATGGACTCGGCCCTCATTGGATGCTGGACACAGAGGAACGAATCGAGTACGAAGCATTAACGCATTACCTTGTCAGCATTTTCAGCCTTTAAAAATATTTTCAAGTCTTTGTATCATTTTCATCAATTTGTATTAATAATCAAATGGCAGTCTTTTATTTTCCTTACTTATCGTAATTTGAGCAGAACGTTAAAGACATCCTAGCATCCGTACTGCGATTGAGTAGAGTTTATTTTGAGTTATTTCTGATGATTGTTTGACGTAGATTGAAATAAGTTGAGTTATTGGATTGATCCACACACACGTAGTCCTAACTTAACAGGAACATACAAAAGCATAATTTCGTTTGGATCGAATTAATGGCATAATAGCTACTATCTAGAACTCATTTCGTTGTACTTGACAGGAAACGTGTGGACTTTTTGCTGCTGAAAATTTCCTGTTGCTGCTGGCTGCTTTTGCCGCTGCTGTAACGCTTCATTTAACGGTTGTCTTGTAGTATTATTTGGACGTCCTACGATACGTTTTATCCAAACGTTTCTAAATTGATGGCACACTGGAGTTAGAAGTTTCACGTTACGATGCGTCACTTAATTCACTTACGGTGTTGTTAAGTATGAAAAATCTTACCGTTTTCCATTTTCAAGCATTTCTTATTCTCAGTATTCGATACCATGTTAGTCGGGTTTTTTAATGTTCGTACTTCGAAGGTACGCACTTGCTTGTTTCTTGGAAATTTATGCATGTTAAAGATCTAGTTGAAATTTTTGCTATCTTAAAATTTTTCTTATTGTCATCTTGATCTGTAAAGGTTTTGTTTTTTCGATGAAATTGTCATAAAATAAGACTTCCATTCATTTCCAAACAGAAATCAGTGCTCTAAATTATACACCGACATATGTGAGGCAAATCATCAAAACAGTGCTCGTTTGTATGTATTATTGGTATAATTTATGATATTCATAAACAAATATTCATCCTAATACCTCCCCTGGCCGTGGTTATTGGTGTCCTCTAATAAATGGTCACTGTTTATACAAGTTTTTCCCTTGCATTAGTCGAACGTTTGTTTATGGGGTGTCGTGTCTTATAACTGCTTTTTCTGCTTCGTTCTCCGACCTGCCTATCGACGTGCCTCATTTAAGGACATTTGTTAAGCAGCTACTGTTATATTGCACTCATCTGCTTCAAACCTTTTGCAGACTTTTATCTTGTGTAAGGTTATTTTAGAAGTTTATTTTACTTTTTTTCTTTCTTTTTCACATGCTAGGATTTACTAGAGTTCCCGTGCAGTTCCACATTTTCAGCGGCCGTTCGTTTGTCACCGTTTGGCTGCGCTGAGAATCTTGCAAATACAACGGTCGCACACCACAGACCTGGTGCTCTGCAGCCAGGCGACCAGGCCACGGATGGATATCTCCTACGACAGTTCCCTCGCTGAGAATTTATGTCTATGAGGCGTTTCCATGGTTTCAATCTGCTAATATTTTTGCTAGTGTGAATAGAAATGAATTTCGGCCTCTGAACCAGTTACATTCTATTCACGTATGATCCACCTAAGCTAGATGGCAATAATTACCTTGGCCCTCGGCAGGGACACGTGAGGCCAACATAAAATTTATCATTTTCCCCCTTGAATAGGGATGGAGTAACGGTACTTCCCCAATGAAATAGAGAATTATTTATTCAATAAATGTTATAAACGTTTAATTTCCTAGTATAGTAACTTCTCCAGTCAATATTATATATATATTTGCCTCAATGAACTCCATGAACTTGAAAATGTGAAATATGATTATCTTCAATCATAATAATCTCGTCTTCAGTCTTGTAGTCGAACTATTATATCTTCGAATATTAGAGCCGATTGTTGTATGCAAATGCATCACTCGTTGCAGCTCCCACTTGAGTAACGTATTGGAGAGCAGAATACATGGCACCTATTCTTAGGACATTGACCTTAGAAAAATACTGAGCACTCCGTTCAGCTCTTTGATTGAGCTAATGGCTTTCATGATCAAACGACACAAAAACGCCACTGCACTTCGTTTCTGGCCGCGTATATCAACGCATCAATATCACTCGACACATGTTATGTTAGATTTGATACTTTATTTTACATACATAGTGTGTGAAAGTTTGTACTTGATTTGAACAAAAATTTGATTTGTGCGTGATTTGAACAACCTTGATTTGGAAAAAGTATCATCATTACGTACTCTGTTTGACTGCGTTTTTTGAAGAAAATTCATAAATGAAATTATCCCACCATATAATAATAACCCAGTGATGCTTGATTGGCTGGTCCGCTCGTCCGTCCGTCTGTCTCTCCATCACGCTTTTAAGGCTTTAGATAAGAGTAAATTCTCGGGATTGTATTCCTAATCAGCGAGACTGTCAGAGAATGCAGTCCATATCAAAGATACTGAAAACAGCATTATTTCATCTCAGAGTTACAGTAAATAGAAGGGCACCTTAAGAAATTAACATCAATTGTCCCACCATTTTTGGCGGGGCGCGTCTACTAGTAATAAGTAGAATAAGCTAACAAACTATTTGATCAATTAAATTTATGTGAGGATATATCATTACAAGCTTTGATTGACATATTCATGTGATTTGGAAGAGCCTATATGAGCCATGGACGATTGGTGTATATACCAGTTTCATTGCTTCGTTGTTACAATGACCGTCACGCTTTTCAGGGTCGTAGGATAGGCAATGAGGTTTGGTTAGTTAGGTTTGTCTGCCATATGCTATTGGCACTGCAGTCCCCAGGGGCGCACTGGTAGTTTACATGAACTATTGATAGGCTATTCAAACTTCGTTCATGATCATTTATTTCAATTTCTATGCCTTCTTCGCTGTCTCTTCTGTCTTTTCTTCCTCCTCATTCTCTACTTCCTGTTTCTATGCACAGGGAATCCTGTGTTGAAACACATTTTATGTATAGATTTCATGTTCTCTAAATCGTTCCTTCTTCTTTTGCGCGACAGAGTTCGAGTCATTGGAACACTGCAATCTACTTGATACGCTTCTAGAAAATGAAAAAATATTAATTCTATGCGTCCTTCTACTGAAAGCTCTTTGAATTCTGCTTCATGAAACTCATATTTTCAAATTAATTTTTTAGCAAAGGGCTTATGTTTTTGAATTATTTCTCATTGAACGAACAACATTTGATTTAATTTTTTTTCCAAGAAATCGCACTAAAATATATTTTCGTTTCAGACTTTCTTTGACAGTTAGTTTTCAGTCTTTGGAAAGAAATCGTCTAATTTACAGAATTGGAAGCATCAGCTGACAGTACAGCTAGTCTTTAATATGTATCGGGCTTGTTTTGAATGCAAATTAAAACTCATTGAACACATATGTATGAAGTATGTTGAGGATTTCCAACATATATTATTGGTGCGATTTAGATTGCATTTGTCCTTAGTTGGATGTATTTTGAAAAGGAATGCGTTCGTACGACATCATATCAATTGAGAGCGTACGCATGTCGCAGATAGTGATAAACTCACTGCTCCGTTTTGTTGAAGGTTTGCGATGCCTGGTTCTCTTATTGATTCGAATGAGAGGTCGGGCTTGACATTAGTTGCAGACATATCAATCATAAATATTCAAAAATTCAAACGTTTAGTTTTTGGATCTGCCTTCAGGCATCGTTGTTTATTCTTTAGGCAAGAGCAGACTTCTACGCAAAACTTTAGGCAAGAGCAGACTTCTACGCAAAACTTTAGGCAAGAGCAGACTACCACGCAAAACTTTAGGCGAGAGCAGACTTCCACGCAAAACCGAAGGTACGAGAGGAAAATTTCAGGTGAGTAGGTGGAGGGGTGGTTGAAATTAATGAGGTTGTTGTTGTATTTCATTCCGCAGCTGGGTTTCTATTTTGGGTTTCATTCTATTACAGTGCATAAAGTTGAGTTGCATGAAAGAGAAGGCAAAGAGCGGGGTCATAGGCACCAGAGGAAGAGCCCATCGCTCACTATGGGCAATCTCACGAATGGCAGCAGAAGGACGGCCTGCTTGATATACCGCCTCTGCGGTGGTCACCCTACTGAACAAATTCACTCGTTGCCTTCTTCCTCGTACGTGTCTTCTTTTTCGCAGCTACGGCCAAGATTCCGTTCGTCTTTCCCCAGAGAGAACTTATTTCGTGATATTTAATACGTAGAAGTACTAAGCTGTAGCCTTTTTAAGATTAAACTACGCTTCTGTTTCGTCTCTCGCCGGTTTTTTTATTCACGGGGCTTTAAAATTGAACTTTAACGATACAATCAGTCACTCAATACTCGTATAAGCTTCACACAGCTATTCTACGAAACCAACTGAACATGATTCTTACAACACACTTTTGTCGATTGTAATGAATGAAACTGGACTCGTAAATATTTAGGACTTCCCTGACTCATAGCTCTGCAATGACGAATCAATTCATGATGAATTTGGTTTCAATGATTCTTCATTTAATTCGAAACGCGATTAAAACCTAAGTAGCTTAAAAATTATAATTTTCAAACTACAAAGAGTATCATGAAGACTCTCACGGATGTTCATTTGCAATTTTATCGAGCATCAGTCAATCAAGTGTGCTCTGAAAGCATTGTATTCGTCTTAATTCTCCATTTATATTACAAGCAAATTTTTGAGTAAAATTTGCACAGCATAGCCTAAATATCGTGACAATAACACACAACATTCGAGTACGTACCATCATGAATGTTTGACGACCATTGAAGCCTTACTCCCCTTTCCACAATGGTTCAGTCACTGTTGATGAATTCTTACCATTCAAATTTGAACAACCTACAAACGTCTACAAATGAATGATAGACGAAAACAATTTCTTCGAGCTTCTGAAACATAGCCTTTGCGTATGGAGCACGCGTGAGTCAATGTACATACATCAGCGACTTGTCCCCGTCTGGAGAACTGTGTTCATGACATATTCAGCTCAATTGCCGTTGCGTGCAAGACCACTCAACACGCAGTCTCTTTCAAGACTACATAAAAACTATAAGCGATCTCTTTCCGTGCAATCATTTGGTTACGCCGGTGCTCTCAACACCTGCAATGCTGGTTCATTGATGCCTCTCAGTAATAAAGGTGTTGTTCCTTCCATGGTCAAAGTCCCAAGTTCTTCAGCAGTCCGTAGAACATACTACGGGTATACAACGGATGGAGTTCTTACGATGGCTCTGCCGCCCTGAACGTAAACTCGTCTAAGGATTGTGTCTCTTCTTTACGACGCGCTGAACGATCTTCAGAGTGAATAAAGATTTCGGTGCGATCAATATCAAATGCGACCCTCTTTATGTCGGACCTAGCTAGAATGCAGATGTCTTGTTATTGTCCGGGAACGAATGACCTTTAAATTTGCCCCATTCGATTCTATTTGAAGTGGAACACATTTACAAAAGCACGTGCGTGGTGAGTATGAGGAGTTACTTCACTGGCACTTAGTTTGACTTTCATTTGATAAATTATCAACTACTATTGAGATATTTAAAGAAGAATGACGTTATTACGCTCGCAATTATGTGTACAAGACTCAGCCGGAATCGGTCACTGACGCGAGTGTAGTGAGTGGCTAACGAGTCCAACTCAGCACTACTACTCTTTGATTGCGTGGGCCACGGTTCACCTTCCTGAATATTTGATGTTTGAACAACATTATTAGTCGTCAATGCAATTGTGGCAGTCTCTGAAACGCTGCCCTGCTCCACAAATTTGTCGGTATTGTTTGGCAGACGTAATCACCGACTTAAATCTACGATACTTCTCAATTTGAACTATAAATCGCTAATTTCAAGTAGGATAGGTACGAAAAAACAAGTTCTTGTATTTTCAATGATAATCCGTAGCAATGTTGTTATGAATGAAGCCAGATCTCAGTTATAAATGGCGTGCAAACCGTCTTCCATTGTATCATATTAATTTCTGTGTTCGGGAGTCAATAGTTTCCTATGCTTTGCTCATATTAACATAATTTATTTGTTACCATTTCGCTCTCATGTGTCAATCCCCTCTCCTAAACAGCACGCATTAGCAAAACATGAATGCACATTTTGATTTGCTGAACACTGTCTCTCGTTCAAAAATTTTGTGCCTCACCGAGCCCCAATGATGAGTGATACAGATAACGAATATTCTACTTGCAATTGAGAAGCATTATTACTTTAAGGTACATTAACGTTTGTGACGGTTATCATTTAACCTTTAGTTTGTTAGGTTCAAGTCACCGTAATATTCACCTGCGAGTTTCTCGGAGCATGGAGTTGGCCTTCATCAATTTTGAGGTGATTGCTATCTCAGGGTTGATCTTCGCCTGGCGCACTTCGAGGGAGTCCTTTGCATTTTTACTTATCTCGCTTGACGGGTACTTCATTTCTCTTTTCATTCATTCATGGCATTCCTTATTCATGAGAATGTGAGAGTGGGAGAGATACCTCAGGGGAATGAAATAAGAGGAATGTTTTCAGTGGCGGCCGGAGGACGGCGGCGTACCAAGCCCTGATGGCGTCTGAAGATATGTACACATCGCTCTTAATTGGTTTATAACTTTTTCGATATCGAAATTACTATTTCTCTTCATTCGTGCAGGATATTAAAATATATCTTGATAAAGAATGAAAAAACTTAGAGAGTGTTCCAACCATGGCATGTATTCATGAATTTGAAAATTTACCTGGCTTAATCCGTGGTCTCGCCAAACTCATCCATATGGAACGGTAACCGGCGATATTTTGATTCAAGACGTGACTGAACTCGGTACACCCAATCCCCTTATTTTGATCACTTTGTGCAATCTAGACAATGTAATAAGCGAAATTTTCCAGTGATATGAGAGAATCTCACTTGTGCAACTGGTGATCTAGGTCACATTGTTTAGCCGCCGATAATAAAGATCACTCTAGGAGAAATATCAGCGCTCGGAAAACGATCCACTTCTATTCTAAATTATTCCGCAGCTCCTAAATTTTCGGGGATTACAAAAAAAAATCGAAATTTGATAGTGCAATCAAAAACACATTGCTATAGTCAAATGACAAGCCGAAAAAGCGCTAGGTCGATTCCAGGAAACAACCGCTCAATCGTTTTATTTGCGTCTTATAACACGTTCTGTTTGCTTCTTATGGTACAAATATTTTTTGTGTTATTTGATACTCGTTTTAGTTAATTCTGTTCTATGCGGGTGACGATTAAATGTAGAGCGGTTGTTTGCTGGAATCGATCTATCTCTGTGTGCAGGAGCCGACTGTATTGATTTGTGCTAACTATGAAAGCTAAAACTAGAGTACAAATTACTCGGAGTATAAAATATTTTGACTATTCAAAAATGGGAAATCATACACAGATGTAAAATTGATCGAGGCTTATGTAACCAATATATAATACTGTGATACATACTTGTAATATCTCAAGCAGCAGATTTTGCAGTACATTAATGCGTATCTATTATGATAGTTTACCAGTGAATCTCGGATATCTGCACTCTCTATGAAAAGGAAAGATTTTTCAGCTCCACCAAGGAGTTATGCTGATAATGACCGTCCTTGTCACAGGACTTTAGAGAATTAACAATTTTCAGGGAATCTCCTAAAAGTGAAATGAGCTGTGCTTGTTGCAGGAACAAGGGCGTTTTTTGTAGTTACCGGTTATTGCTGTATTTGATTTGTTGTAGTCGAACTGGGCTAACGTTCAATGCTCCTCTCAATTTTTTTCAAGAGTCAGGAGCTCCGAGCAGCCGACCTCCGTCTTGCTTTGAGTGTCTTCGTTCATGCTGCTTTGGCTCTAGCAACCATTTTTTTGCATTTCCGTGCAACATACGTTTTTTGACAAAGTGGTGGTCTAAACATACCTAAGACACAGAAAATTTTGCGCTTCTGTACGTTCACTTAAAATATACAAAGTTTCGTTATGATACTCGTTTCAAGCGAGCTGAAACGGTAGGTGATGACTTTGCGTGATGATATTTTTGTTGATGCTTGTAATACCAAAACCCAATCTATATTCATCAAATAATAGGTGTAATGATAGTAAGAATGTATTTCTAATGGACGCATTAATCTTCATTCTCAAGGCACGTTCGTTTTCGAGTGTAAATTTTTCCTGAAAGAAAACTGTGCCTCATCCTTACCTCGTTTTGTTCCTTCACAAAGACTCGAGCCTATTCCAAGATAATGGTCCGTGTCAGCTGGTCCTTCCATTTTTGGTGCGAGGTGTGACCGGTACAGCGGTCGCTGGCGCATGTTGTCATTGTCATTCATTGGCGGCTCTTGCAGCCGTTGCACTCGATGGGGTGAAATCAGCGGAGGTTGGAACAGCTCACCAGTCTGATATTGCCTCGCTGCCAATTTGTTCGATAGATTGCCCACACCAGCTTTAGAATAGCCACGAATCTTCCCTTGAACTGGAACACTTGCAAAAAAACAACTCGAAGATGACTTCTTTCAAACTCCGCTTCAGCTTTTTGTTGGCTTCCGAAGGTATCTCACTCTTGAAATCTGGAACGAAATTTTGCTACAGGAAGTATTTTTTTAGGGTAAGTTGCCATTTACCCATTTGTCCACTATACGTACATTTCATCATAAAGTGCCCCTTCATTAGAGTATGTAATAAATTATAAACGTATCTGTTTCAAAATTTCACCTGGTGAGTGATAATAAGAGAAAATTTTAACTCGACCAGTTGCATTTGTATTCAATGTCTTCAAGCAGGACATGTCTATAGATTTATGCCTGCGATTATGTTGAGAGGTGAAGCTTATCTCTACGCATGAAAACAGAGACATGTAAAATCTAACGGAATGCCAAGTGGAAGTGAGCTTCGATATCCCCTTAGGTAACCGTTGGTTCTCAGACGTATGGATACTTCAAGAGATGTGAAACATACTTAAAATATACAAGTTTCTACTACAAATAAAGTGCAGTCATCCTTTCCTCGCAATGTTCTGAGAAGGTTTTTTAAAGAAATATGTTATCAAAATTGAAAACGGAATTTTTTACCTTAAAGCACATGGTCTTAATTTCAGCAAATAAAATTTGGTGACTACAGGGACCCTGACTTCAGTATCGCTCCGATTACTTTCTGTAAAATTTAGCAGTTCGTTGGCTCAGCAATAAATCTCAAGAATTCCACGAGTCTTTTTAAATTCTGAAACTGATGGTTCTTAAACTGCGGTCTGCGACACGCACAGCTAGTCTACACTTATGGTCATTATCCCGGTTTTCTATTCCACTTGATGTGAAGAATTTATACTTGCAAATTTAAACGGTAATTGTCACAGATCTCAAATACAGAGTTCTAGCTCCATGGATATCTTATTTATGTGAGGTTTTGACATTTCTTTATCATATTTTGAATCTACTATAAACTCGCTTCCTTTGATTTCCGTCATTATTGTATCCGAGCAAAAATTGATTTTTATTATTTGTATTTGTTATGAAAGGTCTGCGGACAAAAAATGAGTAACCTCCGACTAATATGGTGTAGGACTTCCATGAACACGAATAATGGCGACAATTCCGCCCAGCATTGAGTCGACAAATGTCCTAATGTACACCTCATCGATTTTAAACCACTTTTGCATCAACTGATCTAGCAGTGCGGCCATAGAATATGGACGGTCTTCTCGACGTTCAACTTACAGTTCTGTGTGGTCCCCCAAATTTTATGTTAGGATCATGCCTAGGGACGTAACCGGCCAATCTAAACGCTTGGTATATTTTGAATGACTGTCATGCCCAATAATGACAGTTCTAGCCCGATACACCCGTAAGTTGTCATCCTGACAGATAAGCAAAGCTACATACCTTTTTTCGTTCCGATATTTCGCAAATGATGAAACTTGGTTAACTAGCAGCACAATGTAACCATACTGGTTTAGTTTGACAGTTACATCAGCTGAAGGACCCACTTCTGTGTAGTTGAAACAGATCCATAACTCAAAAGACCCTCCTCCTTGTATCGCGCCTTGCACCCAGACTTCTCTGAAAGCTTCACGATGTCTTCATGAGGTCATGAGGGCATCATTGCTGTAAAGGCATAATCGTGATTCATCTGATCACTTGAAAATTCTCCACTCCTCTACAGTCCAATGTGCGTGTGCTTTGGTCCAGTTTGAACGATTGGTCTCGTTGGACAGGGTTAACATCTGTCATTTATGAGTCACTCTGCTCCATATATCCATGGCGTGGAGTTCTCTACGAAGAGTTCTTTTAGAAACAGCAGGAGGAGCGATATCATTGACGTTTCACACTAGTTCCATTCTTGATGCAAAGCGATTCCAGTCAACAATTCGGGACACACGGCGGCGGTCCTTATCGGATAGAATTTTCTTCCAACCATAATTTTGCCTTGAATTGCAATGTGTACCGGATTGTCTACGTTGATAGTAGCCCTTATAATGGTGCAGGTATTGGACACTAGAGAGTTTCGCTACTTCCTTCACTAGGTATCCCTTAGCCTGACCAAACAATGCTTCATTTTAAATTTTCTGTTTTGTTGAGATCCTTCTTAACATTACTCAAGCGCTGAGCGAATACACTTGTAAACACAATACCTAATTATTCTAAACTTGCCTGGCCGCTTACACGAGAACCATTTCGAGGAGTGAAATACTTTCAGCTCTTCATAAGAAGCCCTGATTTTACAACCTTTAAGCTTACCTTAAAGGAACCTGTCGCTGCTCTGGGCGGAGTGGGTGGGATACTTTAGCTGAATGTTGTGCTGGGTCAGGTAGAAAGAAGGAACATTTTAAAAGGAATAAAATAAAGGTTAACCTTGACGTGCATATCTCTGCACGACTTAACGTTACTTTGCGCTACTTTTGCCACTGCCCTCAAGAATAATAACAAAATTTTGAAGAATTTTATCCTTGGTTTAATCGTGCAGTAATATAGGTACTACTTTTATAGTTTTTATAAACTTTTCCTCGTTTGAGGAAGACTGATATATATCGAATACAGTTTGTCATTTTTGTACATATATTTCTCTGAAGTTTTACTCGGATGGAAATACTTCTAGCACAGTTGAAACACTGCTGTTTTTTCTCGCTGCAACGAGAACAAAATCCAGCGTGAAGTACATCAGTTTTCTTCTTGATAATTAATTTGTATCCTAACCTTGAACTTCCTATGGTCTGAACATTTTCGTTCGATCAAATAAGCGCAAATTCATAGAGAACTAGCTATGGCGACGCCCCCAACTTTCTTTGGGATGGAAGCTTTTGTTATATGCAACGTGAAAAAAATCGATGGCTCGGCTTCAATGTAACGCTGACGCACGCAAAGCAGCCAGACAGCGTAAAATTTAGTAGCCTTTACTACACTAATTCTCNCTGAACTCGAGGAGTGCGTGAGCCCGACGCAGGGAAGGGCAGCACCGAAGACACCGCTAGCTAGCGAGTCAATTTCCTGTAGCGAAAAGTGTTCGTGGAATGCGGCATATTGCTGCTCCAGGCGCTAACCAACTGTAAAACCCTCTCTTGTTTGCATTCTTTGGCAGCCTCTTGCGAAAGATGAAGTCAGGAAGACCAAGCAAAGGGCCGCGAAAAATAACCGTACAAAAAAACTACTGAAGGTCGTTATCACAAGTGTCTGTCTGTGATGCTTAACCGTATTTTGTCTTTCCTTGGGTCGGTTCTTCCTGCTCATGCAATTTTTTAAGAGGAATGTAAAAATGTTTATTTTCCGCTACGTTTGTACGCGACAGACGTGTTTTTATTTTCTCATTGCAGCTGCGTAGTTGTCGCGTACCATCGTGTCTAAGAATTGCATTATGCTTATATCCTGCTGTGCGTATCGGAGCGTGTATATGGAATTTCAGGATTTCACTGTTTTTCGAGTTTAATTGTTCTTAATTGGAAGAACTTTCAGCTAGGATATTCCAATAGCAATATTTTTATGAAATAATTCGTATTTTAGAAAACTGCCTCAAGTACTCCACACAAAGTCAGTGTTTCCATGCGTATTTCATTAGCAAAAGTCTCTCTTATCGAGCTATACAGTTGGGTAAGCTATGTACGTGTGCCTTAGGTTTTAGTGTCTTTTTCTCCTCAGTGACGTAGGATAAGCCGAAGGTAATAGAGTTAGGTAGTTGGTTTTCTCCATCCTATACTATCGGGACACTGTTAGGTTACCTCAACTGTTCACAGACAGGCCTTCGGTACATCTGTTTTCTTGCCCACTTTACTGAAAAAAAATCTGCACCTACTTCAATACCTCTTCCTTGTCTTTTCTTTCTCTTCATTCATTCTCAGCTTTGCTGTATCTATGCACTAGGGATTCTGCGTTGGAAGACACCTTGTGCTTAGATTCCCCATTTTCTACAGTTCATACTTAACGGTCCCTACTCTTTCCGGGGCTACATAGTCCGCATCATTTACAGGTCTTTTTCTCTCTCTGGTAAAGACAGAAGAGGAGAAGTGCAATCGATCAACTTCAAGCGTATGGCGTGAAATGTATTTGAGAATATTCTTTTTTGAATTTTCCGATTCGTTCTAATGCGTCACACAGCTTCTCGATGACTCAAAAATCAGTTTACATAGCAATCTGAATTCCGCAAAAGAGAAGGCTACCTTTCATGATTCTATCATGTGTAATAAATTTTCTTGCGCTTCTTTGTGTAGAAAATACTTCCGCAAATGCTTTAGAAAAAACACGCTCGCCTTTTAATCATCAAAAGTGTTATTCCTCTGATAATTTGTTGAGCACGAAGCCAAAACTTATCTAAGCACACAGGAAAAGTTTTATCATGCCTGCAATTGCATGCGAGGTTATTCAGCACTAGAGATTCAAAAGGGGAACTAATATATGAAATTCAGCCCCTAGAGTCCCTCGCATATCGTTTGTGATAGAGTAAAGGAGCTACGACTGCTCACGTTAAAGGCTTTCTGCTAATGAACGCTACACTGGAGCAACTGAATTTTACCCTAAAAAATGTTCTTTCTTGTGTGATACTGAATGTTTCAGCTTTGAATTCAATGGGAATATTGTCTGAATAATGGACTCAAAACTCGACTGCGATGAGGATATTTAACCTACCGTTTTATGAAGCATTCTTTTTGAACTTGTCTTGCAGCAGTTGTGTGTTTCTGTAGACACTAATGGGAATTGCTACTATTTTTATGCTTTTGAACTAATTAAGATGTTGAAGATAATCGTTATTAATAATAATTATTACGTAGACATTTTTATAAGGTCTCTCAAAAATGTCACTTTGAGCGCAGCCCGATGGTCCGGGTTAACTTTTTTTGCCTTGTGGCATTCACGCGAGATGATACTAAATGAAGTAAAAAATTCCGGTATTATTTTTCTTTTTTAAAGAAGTACAGTCAATCTCAGCATAGAGCGCTAGGTGAGTCCCAGCAAACAACCGCTCTGTCTTCTTATTTGCTTGTTATAACACGGTCTTTTTGTGTCTCATGGCAGAAATATTATTCTTACTATTCGATGCACGCTCTAGCTTGATACCGCTCGATACCAGAAGCGACCAGATGGACCTTTCGAGTCCAGCTCAATCATCAGTTCTGAACAGAATCTTCACTAAAACAGAATAAAAATGAGAGAGTGATCAACTTGTAAAAAAATCTAATAAGTTCCGTGCTTTAACTGCACCTGCACGGAAAATTAACTGCAAGAAATATGGACAATCTGTGTTTTTGGAAATGGGGTTTCATGTTTGGCGTATGTTGTAAAGCTAAGATTCGGAGACTTCTGAAATGAATCTCCTTACTTTCAGCCGAAAACGAAATGCTATTCAAATTCAAAATCATTGAGCTATTCAGCTTGGCCGCGAACCACTGTAGGAGAGGCGAATCGTAATAGAAAGCAAAAACTCGTTTATTGATGTCCTCTCAATCCGATAGGCGCAATTGTCTGACCTCATCGTTACTAACCAAGATGTAATGCGTACTACTACACTAATGAACTGGCGAAACCCGCTGCTTAGCAGGGACGCGTTTTTTTCTCAGTGGAAGATATGATCGGCTCTCGTGGACGAAATCGACTAACCAAACGGTTGTAAGATAGACACAACATTGGGGGCGAGCATTGTTCATTACAGCTTTACACTGCACTAAATACACTAGCTTAATTTAGTACTGTTAAGCCATGTTTCACAGACGCTACTGAACGACCATTTATCCCAGGCGCTGTCTCTGAGTTCATATTTTCCACTATCACCTCATCTTCCTGCTGTTGTTTTCTTCGCCAATACTCACAGACCGGCTGCTTCCCATCACTTCATGTGTATGGATATCGATAATTAATCTATGAATGTTATGACATGATCAAATAGCATAAATTTATTGGATGACTTTAGACTCTGGAGAACATCGAGCAGTTTTTCCTAACCCCCGGGATTCAATCGTCGTATCGACGAAAAAATGTGAACAAATTGCACTTGCGCGATTGTTTCAAAATGCTTGTATTCCTGAAGTTGGATTCTCGATATTTATTAACTGTGATGACTCATCAACGCACCAGAATTTTTCCCTAATTTATTACCATTCTTGTTTCATTATCAAACATTGATATCCTATCAGAGAAAAAGCAGGATAAATATGTCAGTGAAAAATTTTGTTCTCTATCGAACAGTTTTCTGGAAAGTGTAGTTGCGAATAAATTTTAAAACGCTGCGATGCATTCATTAAAAGCAGAGTTGTTATAAAAACATAAATGTGATCATTTACTTAGCTTATGCAGAAGCTGCTTGATTTTCTGATAAAAATTGCGAAGTTAATCAGCTTTACTTCTAGTCTGATGGCTTTCACTGTAGCCTTTTCCGTCACCTTAACACAAACCAGTCTTGCTTCTGTGTTCTTTTGGCTCCTCATTTGAAAACTTGGAGCGAGAGAGTGCGTAATTCTGCATTTTAAGTCGCAGTATGGAAGCCTTTAAAAAGCTTGGAAACACCTAGCTTCTGTGGCGACCACTGAACACGAATAATGAAGGCTCTTAAGAAGGCGTTCCTGGAGCCAGACACAATGCACTTCTGCCTTGAAACAGCCTTAAATGTGATAAAACTAGCGTTTATCCTAGGCAACTACAGTGGTATATTGTTTTCAATTAGACTTATGATGTCGTACGTAGAGTTGTAAAAGGCAAAATGTAGGGCCCCTGAAGGAACGTATTTACAAGCAATGGCGGTAAACGCGAAGGAAACGCTGGCTTCCTTTTCCGCAGCAAGGTAATTATGAATTATGAGGTCATAAGAGCTCCAAACATTTGCGTTCATATCATTCGTAATGGTTCTGCACGCGAAGCAATCTCCAAAGCTCTAATTTGTTCCGAATATTTTACCTGTTCGCGATTAACGACCTCTTCTGAATAAGTACAACAAAGAAGAAGCTGAAGTAATTCTTTCACTCTTGGACTAGGGAGTGTGCTTGAGGTGTGAGGCGCGAGCCCATTAAGCAGCTAGCGCTACAATTAATTAAGCCATACGCCATGATTCTGAAATTTGAATTGTCGTGGGTAAGATTCGACGTCTTAGCGATGATGTGATTTCACTTATGAAAATATTACTTTGGGGTAAACTTTTCGCTTGGTATATTTTATTAGCATTTTACTCAATACGGACACAGTACCATTTTACTCGTCACTGATACGTCAGCTTTTTACTCAATGCTGATGCACCAGCATTTTACTATGTTTGCGCTTGCGTACGCTGGCGGGAACATGGGAACTCATGTTCCGTTTCCATGATCTCTCTGTGTGCACTCTGTGTAGTCGACACAGATGACATTTACAAGTCCGTGGGCGCCTCTTATTCCGCCCCTGTCTTCCTCCTACCACATGCACTGCTCATCGTTGAAAAATGGCTTAAATTAATTGCGGTGTCAAGGGAGTTCTTCAGCTTTTAAACAATGCTGGAGTGTTTGATATTTTATAATATTCTTGCTTCGAAAAATTATGAAGTGCAAGGAGTTTTTTTTTGAGAAGTTTATCACAATATTTTGTGCACTACGAGAGTAATTATAATACCTTGGGAGGTGTATCGTATATTAAAAAATTGGCCGTAATAAGGAAGTATTTTATAATCGTGTCAGACAAAGACGTTTCTTAGTACCCTAGCTTCCGAGGATTATCGTTTGATACCGTAGGAGCGTTAGGGATCAACACATCCAATGACCGAGGAATATTTTCGAATGATAGTACAGCTGAACGCCATTAAACGCTTGTCCTGATAAAGTCGATAAAGTCGAAAGAAAATATTGGAAACCGAACGGATTGACAAACTTGAAGTATACTTTGCATGACACACTTTCATGCTAAATAATTCATGAATAGAGTAAGCAAAGAAAACCATCGTGGATAAGAATACATGGGTTTCATAATTTAGCACCGTTGTGCATTCGTTTGTAGCGGCGCTCAACAAAGCAATTGTTATGGCAGTCCGACCTTGACCTAAATGTAGAAATTCTTGCCGCATCTGAGGCTCGCCAATGAGAGAAGAGGCGCAGCGCCGCCTGATATTATTAACTCAGAGCGAGAGCTGTCCCACACCGCGCACTGCGATGAAATTTGTGTAGGGGCTCAAAAGAATTCAGCCTCACTGCCCCGTTCAAGAAGTCTGCTTTTCGAGTCTACAACCAACAGAAAGAACTCCACGGACAAAGGACGATGAAGAGTCTGAAATTTTCGGCTTGAGGCTCAGAAAAAATTAGTCTCGCTGTACGGTTCAAGAAGTTAGACTTTTGGGTCTACAATCAACAGAAAGAACTCCACGGACAACGGGTGATGGTGAGTACGTCTTAGTCTAATTTTTCGTTATTATCTCTTCATGGGTGGTTTTCTGATAAACGTTATTTAATATGAGCAATCATGGTAACAAATATATTATATGTGGTAAGTTATGAAATCATTTCTGTTATTTTCCTTTCATGAGTGGCTTTCAAATTTGCATATATTTACACTAATGCTAAACTTACTTAAAGAATCATTGCTCCTGAGTTCAGGAAATAATTCTTAAATAATTTCCTTGTCTAATTTACTGTGCATATTTTTTTATTGTGAGGAATAGACACAACTGACTCACACCATGAATAACTCGAAATAAAAGCTCGTACTTCAGGTCAAGAAAGTGAAGCTTTATCTGGTTGTCTGAAACCTATAAAATATAAATTTAAATTGTTATGTGCAATGAAAGAAACTGAACTAATAATGTATTGACTGCGAAGCTAGAATGGAGGAAAAGGAAACATTTTATTGCCGAACCTTTGAACCTTTTTGGTACACTGACTGGATAATATAAAATTTGTTAGAAAAATTGAAATATACTAGCTTAAAAAAACAGGAAAATTACTACCGGCTCCCAAATATCTCCTGAAATATTATGTAACTAAAACATATATTTCATGAAACCTATTTAGTAAAATTATTCATCGAGTAAGAAGGGCTCCGCACACTCGCGAAAAGGCTTAGGGCTTAGTTCTTCTTTCTCACATGCACAGAGTAACTTTTGCTTAGTAAATTTTTCAATACTCTCATTTTTTCCTCGAGAGTGTTTATTTTTCGCTCAGTCAATACGAATAATTTCATTGAAGACAGTTTAAAAAATAAAAATATACGAGATCATGGTTTTACGATTGTTACGTCTTTGATCCCACTTTACCATTAGAAAATCCCCCTGTAGGCTTACGGAGAGTGCCGGGAGTATTTAATCGAAAAATATTTAAGATAGATCACGTGTCTTTCAAATCCACGTTTTGATCACTGAAAATTAGGATGCCATTTCCAAGTGGGGCCGTTAGAGCAGCGTATGGGCTCCCAGCACTGAACTGTTTTGAACTCGGTCCTGAGTTGTCAGTTCAATCCGAAGTTAACAAAGGCCACTTTGAAATTAATAGTAGAGGGTACAATGAAGTTATGTTGCAATAGGAATAATCGTAACAAGACCTCTGCCGCTTCAGTTCAGTTCAATTACTTCCTTTCCATTGCAATCCGTTTGAAACAACAAGCAATTAGAATTGTTAACACGGCATAATTAGTCTGGAGACGCAGTACGCACCTTGGAGATGGAGCAGTCCTAGACCCGTTCGTCGTTGTATCTTTCAAACGGAACTGAACGACTCATATTCTAAACTGAGCGCTCCACTCAGCTGGAAATATCGCATCTCCATGAAAGAAAACATCCTCATTGATATAGACCTGTTTGTATTTCTATTTGTTTGAAGAAGTTAGAGATTGCTCCGCCTGCCTATGATCCGTCGAGCGTGAAAGAACATGTGCAGACGACGGAAATTCAGAAGCGTACATTCGTTTGGAGCTTCTATGTTTGGGGAGTTCTTGGCCGCTAACTTGTGTAATTGCAGTCTTTCTTTGAGAGCCTGAACAGAGGAACTTTTATTGTGACGTACAGAGATAACTAATGTCCTCCAAAGCGTGACATATTTCCTCTTCAGTCTCCTGTATATCCCCATAACCTGAGCGCGCTTGAATTCTGAAAAAAAGTGCTAACGTACAGCTCATGCAAAGCTAGAAGGCACCGAAAATAACGTCTAATAAACGCTTCTGTTTTTAAACCATTGGTTTTTTTCAGCGCGCGAGATAACTTTTCCTTACCCTAGCATGGCCGCCGTCGGACCACCACCAGCCACTTCTTCGTATCGGAAAGGAAGTCTTGCTCGAACACTAACCAGAGCCATAATTCGGAGCAGTTGCAGCAAGGTTCAATTTAGGCTCATTATCCACAGCTGCACGTGGTTCATATATCACCTCCTTCCAGAGGCGCTTCTCTCTCTCTCTCTCTCTCTCTCTCTCTCTCCTCCGACAGACTCGACCACTACTATCTTTCCCAGCTCAGCATGTTCGAATCTGGAACGGGCGCTGGCCGGACCAAAGCCAATTTTTATGCTACACAAAAATTCCGTATTTTCATGCCTCTTCGAGCTATTGGTTATGAATGTGAAATTTTGTGAAATGAACCCGTTTGTGAGAGTAATATCTGAAACTCGTGCTTTTCTAACGTCTTAATTGAAATTAATTCATACTCGGTATGCGATTGAACATTTTCGCGATGCATTCTGTACGCCATGAGTAGAAGTGTACACACATTCAAATGCTATTGGTTTTCTTTCTAACAAGCCATGATTCATGATTTCATCATGAAGCTTCGAGCTAATACAACGAAAGGTCTTAGCCATAGCACAAATAGACCGTAACACAATCCTCCCTATTCGAATCCTAGAGACTAGTGTGAAAATTTGAATCACCCTTTTAAACTTGATCGTTTCTCAAATAAGAAATTCTGCCAATGACTATGTAGATTTTCAAGTTCTTGAATCTTGGTATATGATCAAAGGTCGACCAACCTTGGATTGGGGCGTGACTGCAGCCCCTCTGTGTCTGGCGCGTGGCGTCCCAGCACTGAATGGGTGGCCGGGCTTTAGTGCTTAGAGCTCAGTGACTTAGTTTTTAATTTAATTTCTTGTTTTTATATTATCACAGTTTAGATATATAGAATAATCTTGGAGTATTCTAATGTAATTTTATGATTTTTCTTGTATATTTGTTCGCAGATGACATTCACTGATGAAATTATTTTATATCTGCAAATTCAAAGCTTCGCATTTATGCTGTGTCAAACCATTGTTTTACGTATTGAATAAGTCTGAAACAATTCGAACCTAAGACCCATTGTAGAAATAGATACACCATGGATTCTGATAGCAAAAACGAGGCAGCGTAAAAAGTACATGATCTACAAGCAGATTCATTAGATTGTGTCGAAGACGTTCTTCGTGAATCGCTTCGGTGGTATATTTCTTCCATGCACCGTAGCAAGCTGTTGGAAAGAAATCACGTTCTAATATTCATCGCTACTAAAAATTGATATGTAATGAGTGAAAATTAATGTGAAAAGGATTTTTTTCACGTAATTAACGTGATAACATTGCTTTAGTTCAGAATCAACAGATAACAAAGAGCCATGTAGTTTAGGCAGTTGCTTCATCATACAGTGACGCGTTGTCTTAGGTGAGGCTACTTTATCAATAAGATTTCTCAGTTGTAGCTAACCATCTCGGGATATTTAGAGTGAGGAGATAATGTAAATGACTATTCCACTCATATCATACTCTCATACGATGTGAACAGAAACAAACTTTTCTAATGATCCCTCATTCGTTTAGAACCGAATTTGAAAAAATCTGTCAGTGGCAAAAGATTCTAGATGACATCCTGTGTCTCTTTCAGCAGAAGGCTGAAAAGCGATGCTTTCAGCACGTTAGGAAGAGTTTGTATTCCCCGGCCATAAATGGGTTAGCATCTGGTGAGGCACTCAACGGCCTGTGCTGATTATGGCGGTTCTCGACAGCATACCTAAAACACACAGCGTTTTCAACAGTAGCTGCATTCTTCCACGCCAGAGTTTGGAACAGTTTTTTTCGAGAATTTTCAATTCAAGTTTTTCGTCAGTCTGGTTTTAGATTTTCAGTTTTCATTCTATTTCTCTCCTGCGTGTGATATCTTCGAGTCGGGAACTGACCTACTGTGCGAAGACTAGACTTAGCCTTGCTAATGCGTGTCTTAGATGGTCGTCTCTTTGAGCTGCCCACGCACGAGCTCATTGATTTAGAAACTTGAGCATTATCATCTTGTATGTGTGTGTATATATACATAGTTCCAACAGGAATTTCAGGTGTTTTTTCAAAGGCACGTTTGTTAGAAACTAGTTTGTTCACATGTATTTGACTTAATTGTTTGATTTAGTTTGCGTCGCTCTCAAAATATTTTTTGATTAACAATATTGATGTTCAGTTGAAAAATGGTTTTTCGATAATTGAGATAATATTTTAAAACTGACGAAACTATCAGTTCCATTCCATTTAATGAATAATATTTTGTGTTAATGATTGCACGTTTCCAAGTCCAAACCTAATATTTGAACGCCCATTGCAAATTGCGTTTACAACTACCTGCAAATCCACCCGCTTACTTCCAGTTCAAAAATTGCTGCAGAATTTCAGAATGTTTCCAGATAGATAGGCGACACCTTTAACAAAAGTCTAAAATCTTGAGCTTGTTCCTCATGTTGATATCATAGATATAACAATTTCAACTGTACTGCTCATGTTCAATTTTAGACGCAGGTGTCACCTGTCATATTATACGCAATTCTCTTATTCTGGGCAGACGACAATTACAGAGCCACCAAATAATTCAATTATTTATATTTGAACAAATTTATTATTTTATTTGTCGATTCGTTTGAACAATCAATTGATAAATTATTTTCTAAACCTCTATATGAAAAACAGTTTAAAATTCGTTAGAAGTTGATTCTTTTGATTGATGAATCCTCACCGAGCATGTGTTAACGAAAGCTACCATCGGTTTTATTTTTTATTTTCTTTAAGCAATGACAGGCTCCGTTAACTAGCGTTTCCTATAACGTCGATGAGCAACGAGTAACTGATGAGTGCGTCATTCCTCGCGAGAAATAGCCGGAGACGAGACAAATGTCGCCCGACACATGTCAACTATAGGCATTTGCTAGTAAATCGACCGTTAAATAATCACTTCGTTTCACTAATGTGGAACAAGTAGCACCGGACGTAGTATGGAGTTCTCACGTACAAAGACTTCAACACGTCCTGCAGCAATCAACATCATTGTCACCTAAATTCAGTTGGACTTGCTAATAATTCAGTTTCCCATATCGTCTTTTTTGTGATGAAATGTGCTAAATGATGCTACGTAACACGACGTAGTTGTCTCGCATAAACTAACGAATACGTTAAATTGTTCACAAACATCATTCGGCGGGATCTCATGAGACTTGTCTGGGCCTGATTTACTTTGCATGGGTTGTGAATATTCAGCCTTCACTGACGCCACTGCAGTAAAGTGCCATGTTTTTCCTCGTGAGGTTTGATTACACTCGAGAGAGGAAAGAATGACGACCATTGGTATGCATCTGGCATCCATGTCCTACCTTGATCGTGGTGCTTGACTTTCCGCAAAAATCTGAAAGTGGAAGTTGGTGCAAGGTCGTTCTTTTCTTTCCCTTAGCTATTGTTTGGACAACAACAATGTACGATGCCAGCTTTCATGAAGAAAAATTTCTCGGAAGCTGCTTATTAAAAGAGCGTCAAGTGCATATACTTCTGGCAGTAACTTCCGCTAAGACATTTTTCTAGCACTATCTTTGGTCGCAAACGCCAGTTGCGCAGCCTTGGGCTCCCAGCAAGCCCAGCAACCTTCCAAAAAATCAATGTTAAGTATTGAATTAATTGGTCTTTTATTGTACCTCCGGACAGTACTAATGACGCAGCGGGTAATAAAGAGTGGAAAATGTTGGAGCCAGAGCAAAAATGCGGACGAGGCAGACGCCGTTAGCGGTGTGGCAAGCACAGTATGGCGGCTTGTAATGGACTAAGAAGGAACGGAGGCTTCACAGACGTACATGCTGCGGACCTCGGAGATCTCCGCTGCTGACCCCGCCGACACCAATTACACCGCCCTTATTGGGCGCTTCAATTGTGCAAGATAAGAGCTCCATGTGAAGTCCTCACTCACGTTGCGATTTATAATTCTATTTCAATTCTTCTCAGTTCTTCCTTATCCTTGGAAATGGGTCTCCGTCCGATACTTGTTTCCTTGCGTCTTTTATACTTTTATCTGAAATATGATTCGTGATGGCTGCTCCTGGGTCCTTCGTCACTGCATTTAACGCCAAAAACTGAACTTTTAATTTTCGACTCTTGTATCTTGTTTCCTTTAGGGCATTTACTTTCGCTCGTTTTTTGCGTGCCCTTTGTAGGCGATATTTTCTTAACTTCATTTGATTGATGTCAGAAACGAGACTTCTCGGGTTCAGAATGTGAGATGTTTGATACTTCAAGCGATCATTGCTGTCACCTCATGGCATACGTCTCTATAAGAATTAAAAGAGTGGAATAGAAATATTGATGTAAAATTGTCGTTGTGAAAGATGTGAACAAAACTTTTTGAATTTCTTTGAAAATTCCCCTAAAATGCACATTAAGTCAAATTCCCTATGCCACCTTGTGTACTCTCTGTTTTGACCTGTTTCTTGTTCGTCAGTTTCTTGCTTGTTAGTTGAAATGAGCTTCAGCACGATTAATCCATCAACTTATTTTCTTACACCAAACTATTCCAGACGCAAGCAGCTTCGGTGGTAAAGGAAAGGACGTCTAAATGAAACTTCCCGACTTCATCTTGAAAACCGTCTTTTTTGGTCACGAATGAAGCTTACAAGCTGGCTCTGGCTGGGGACTAATGTTCAGCTCTAATTCATATGCTTGTCAAGTTACGATAAGCAGACCGCCCTGGAGAGCTCTCCTTCATGCCTCGCGATCCCGATTGTTATCAACGCCTCTAGAGGCAACTCTTCAAACCGTCGCTCTCTCAGCCAGCCTCTTGTAACTCGCACAACTTGGGCTGTCGCGTGTGCTGCTCAGAATTTCTGGGTGCCGATTGCTGCTCCGCCGCCTAGTCCTTCTGGTGCATGTGTGAGCTCGGCTCTGTCCAGTTCCAAGGCTAATTAGAATTTTTTACTTACTGATGTAACGAAGACCGTTTTAAAACTTGAGTGAAAAGCTCCTGTAATTTATGTGGAGAAAGGGATAGCGAATAAACCCTACAAATGAGAGAAAACTGCACGAGCTAAGAATTATTCATTTGCAGCGACCGTATAAAGTCGCTGAGTCCCGCAGTGCCTGACAAATGAGACTGTTTTGAATTTTTTCGGTTCGACATAATTCTGAAAACTGAAATCAAATTTCACGTAACTGTAGCGATACGCGCCAACATTGCGTGAAATTCATTTTGGGATGAATAAATTAACTATTTCGTTAATAATTCCCGCTGGTATATCCTTCATAGAGGCGAGACGGATGTTTAGTGGCGGGGGAATGCACAAGATCAACTCTTAAAGCCTTTCGTATAAACATTGAATGCGTCCTTACATTTTGAGAAACTGAAAAGTAATATCAGTCTGTGAAAATTTATAGCTTTATGCCTTTATATTCTCGAATTACTTTGCGTCCAAAATTCTAAACGAAAAAGTGATTGCATAAGTATCACTGATTTAGCTCAGTTGGTAATTACTTGGTTTTTGGGAAAAATAACAAACTCGATGAATAATATATTATGAAGCCTCAAATCATCGAATGCTATTCTTATGTTTCCGTCCTGGCGGACGTCGCAGCGGGAGCATCAACAAAATTCAGGCACTTAATAAAGCGCAATAATGAAGGTTCCTTTTTCTCGGTTAACAGTGAACTGCATAAACGTCATGCTCCATTTTTTGTTTTATAGGTAAAATAATAATGACCGCCTGACAGGCACTGACTGTCTTCAAGTAAGTGGTCATATAAGAAAGCTTAATTAGTTTAAATGTTCCATCAACCTAATATTTCTTAGTGTTTAACTCAACATGTTGCCTGCGATGCGCCCCATTTACGTACATACATAACTTTCCAAAAACACGTACATCTATGATACACAGCTATGAAATTACCTACTTTACTTAATAATCATATTAGCATTTCAAACTTACAAATTGTGTGAAGCAACACAACAAACCGGCGAGTAATAGCGCTTGAGCCTGCCGCCCGCATTGCAAACCGATCGCATAGGCAATCGCGGCCAACGTTAATACGGCTCCATGGCTGTTCATACGGCAACGTTAATGCGGCTCCATGGCTGTTCATACGGCAACGTTAATACGGCTCCGTGGCTGTTCATGCGCTAACGTTAATACGGTTCCATAGCTGTTCATACGGCAACGTTAATACGGCTCCATGGCTGTTCATACGGCAACGTTAATACGGCTCCATGGCTGTTCATATAGCAACGTTAATACGGCTCCATGGCTGCGCATACGGCAACGTTAATACGGCTCCATAACAATTCAGAATTTTCTTTCCCACTTCGGGGATTTTTCGTTTAGCTCACTTCAACTCAAAAGAGGTTAGATTAAAAAAATAGCGAAAGTAATTTAATCTAATTTGTGGTATTATAAACAAGAAGTTCCTCTACTCCAGAGTGATAATCATCTCCGTCGCAATAGAGTTTTCATTTTTTTTGCAAATGTGCCACCAGAAATGATTAAAAAAAGTATGATATTCTGAGTTTCATGACCGTGTTTCTTGTATTATCTAAATCACGTGGGGCACTACAGCTGTGTATCAAGTGAATTTAGCATTTTAACGCATTGAATGAAACCGTAAGATAAATAGGGCACAGCGCTGACGCCATTGACCTCCTTGTGCACGAAACATAACTCAAAACAATGAATTGCGTGACAAAGTTCTTACGAAGAAGAAATGTGTCTGAATCTAAACATTTCCCTTTAGCTCTATCAAATATTTTGTTCTATTTATAGACAATAAGGTGATAGTCGAATTTTATTTTAATTCTTAACCTGTAACGAAAAATAAAATTAACTTATGGGGAAATTTTATTACGACAAAGGGTCTGTTATTTCTTTTCTATCGTGATTTTTAGAGTAGAGTGGTGAATCGTATTTGTATCTTAGTTTCCTGAGAATTATTTAGCGCAGGACAGTAATAAATTTTGAGCGCATACAAAATTTCATCTACGAATCGCACCTTCACTCGCAAGAAAGTTGCTTCTACTTCGACTGTAGGTGAATATCACACATTAAACCCTGGCGTTGATTTTGAGCTCCATGCCTTCCTCATGCACTTATTGATAGCACTGTAGCTCAGAAGTATCATCGGTTGTAGAATGTCGTAGTATTTAAATAGTTGCAATTGGTACCGCAGCTACGGACCGCGGAGTCACACCCAATTATCACAGCTAAGAAAACCAAAGGATTTTTTCTATAGGTTCTCTTGCGTTCGCCCATTGCCTGTCTTAATTGAGCTTGGTACACCAAACTTAAGCAATTTTGGTCTTGCTGGAAGGACATTACTTGACAATATCAATAAAGGAACAAAAAATTTTCAGCGGGAAAATCTTAGTTGTTTTGCTTCTGAAAACATCGCCGAGCTTCGATATCTGAAAGTCTTGTCATTTGGTTAGCCTCAGAAGTGCAGATTGCCCCTAATAAACCTGTTCTTTGGCTATCGTTTCAGAAACTTTGGACTATTTACTTAAAGTTGTCTTAGTGCGAATGTTTCCCCGTTCTGATAGGGCTTCAAAGGTCGTGGCAGGCGGGAAATCTTGAGATGCTTTACTTATACACGAATTTGGATAGCGACCTCAATCGCATTACCTGAAACTGCAGACGATTGTGTATTTTCGATTCTAACTTAAGAAATTCGTGCCATAACAAAAACCCAGACGGGCGTGGACTGCACCAAATCTACAGAAGCATGTTGAATGCGAGTTTTTCGGAAGTGTTTGCTCGCAGCTCTCGTTCGGTCCACCGTTCTCGTTGCTATTGATCTCTTATCTGTGTTCGTTTAAAAATAGGCACTGATGCTAGAGCTTTTAATATGCTCTGATTAGGAAATAAATATATGAAAAGCTAATATTTAATAACTTCATTTAGTTGTGCTAATATCTTCCTAGCATTGACGTGTTTTTTCTAAATAAATGCATTCGCGACTGAATCTAAATATAAAATTAGAAATGAGCTTTTTAGAAGTGTTGCTGTTTACAAGCAGAAGGTAGAGCTTTTATATCATAGCTCGAACATATTTCAAGAGATAAGCAGCTTCTTGTAGTCAATTTTGAAACATCAACGTTGTAAACAAATATGTACAAACATAAGACCACAAGAGTGCTCGTAAACCGTCCGAGATCAACCGTCTTGGGTCTCCACAATTCAAACCATCACGTTTAAAATACTGCTGGTGACAATGGTGGCTGCCGAGTTGCTTCCTGCACATTGTGGAAGAGAGCAGCGGGCTTTGTATCCATGTGGTCATGACACATGGTTCGCCTTCCTGCAGGCTTTGTGCTGCGCTTGACGGAGGCTGCCATTAGAGATAGCTTGTTTTAGCCGCAACTGTTCACTCCACTTTACACATCTCTCTGACTTCTTCGAGAGTACACTCATATTTTGATGAAACCTCAGCTCTGCTATGGAGAGAAAAAATATCTGAGCTTTAAATCCAAATAATCCAACCATGGGCTTTGATTCTACAAAAGCAATTCAGCCATATAGTCGAGTAAATAACTTAATGAATTGTGAATATTACAGTGCGAAATGCACTGTCTCCTTGTAAACAGGATGCACGTTTCATATGCTCCTCTGACTAAGAGCCGTACGCTCTGCCTAAATATTACGTAGTTATTCAACTCTAGCTCGAAAGAAACCGAGTTGCGCCAGATAGACACTGGTCCTCTTAGTCGTAGAATACTTGGAGATTTATTTTCTTGCACGATGTCTTCTTTGAGTTCACGTCTTCTGAAAATTAGTTTTTTTTTCGGCAGAAATAAGGCGAGCTCTCAATTCACGTGGACTTCCACTCACAAGAGCATGAACTTTTTATCAGGAGCGCAACACTAACTGGTAGGAATTCCAAATATTGTCAGCGGAATCAAAGTTTCCGTAGTTTCCCCCTACGTGACGAGACCAGACGCTGTTCTGAAGATCTGAATAATCTCAGCAAAGACATCTGCTCTCCTAGGTCAAAGTTAACCGGGTCAACTCAATCTTGGTTTTGAGATTTCTTCGCATTTACTTAATGCGAAGACCAACAGAAGCTCTCGATAAAAGCTTCGTGTCATTCGAGGTGGAGACTCGGTATTTGCTTTTTTTGGATTTCATAGTCTTGAAGAAAGTTGTGTTTGTTGTTTATCCGACCATAGCAAATACAAAAAAAAACGTGCAAGAGTTTAACGTTTAGACTTCAAATGCTACGAGCAGCCAGCTACAACGTTCTCTCTCTCAATAACTTTGTAAAAGTTCTTGTACAAGAAGTGTTGGTCGACTGGAAGGAAATTGATTGAAGCAGTTTATTCTCAGACTCATATTTTTCACTCCACACATCTACTCGACACACACTGAATGAAAATCGTTTTATCCATACTCTTGATACAATACTTTTACCCCAATCCATGTACTTCATTTTAACAATGCTGGTTATATTCAGAAATTACATGTTTTCTTTTGGGCAAAGCTTCTGCATTAAAATTTCACGCTATATTACAAAGATCTGTCAGAAATTGAGTTATAGCTCTCGCATTTTTCCTCTAGTTTGGTACCACGGTATATATAATTAATAAAAATTATTGGCGCGAGTACATTTATTGTTCACATTATATTCCAAAGCTAGTGATCAGTTTCGTTTCGTCTAATTATGTTTGACTAGTAGAAGCGCCTCGCCAAAAATGGCGGAACAAATGATATTGAAATCTTGAGATGCCCTCTTATTCACAGTAACTCTGACATGAAAAAACGTTGTATTCAATAGCACTGATACGGACTGCCTAAGCTGTCAGTCTAGCTATTAGTTTAGAACGGACCACGGACGGAAGGATCAAGCAAGCAGCACTGGGCTATGATTATATGGTGGGATTTATAACAAAAGAATAAAATTTACGAACACACTAAGTCTCACGTTCAAAAACCCTGCTTGCAATTGACTGTGGTGTAATGCACTAGCCTCTTGAAAATATTCTGGTATTGGCTATCAGAACATAAAACTCAGCCTAAAACCCAAATTTTTCATCTCACACTAGCTTGAATGACTTTTTTCGCTATAGTGACCATCAATTTACTTGTCCTGAATAAATTAACGTCTAATTTTGCAAAATATTTATAAAAATCAAAAATAAGGCCCTAAAAGGGATTTTTCTCGTCCTTGTAATAATAAAGAGTAGAAGGCGGCGTGCGATGAGGAATGCGAAATAACATATATTTCACGATGTGCGTGGGAATTTCTCGTTACAGACGTACGTGTGGTAAACCTTCTCTTGCATTATTAAATTGAAGTTCACTCTGATATCGCTGTAACTTACGTTTCCCTAAAAGTTAAGCCGAAGCAGTAAAATGTAATGTGTATCATCTAATCTATTGCGTATAGACAAATCTCTTGAGTTTCTGAAGGTACCTACCAATGCAAGGAACCGCTGAGGTCAACTGCGTGCAGCAACGCATGAAACGTATACAGCAAGATTTCAATGATGTCGAATATTTAAAAATAATAAACTACCACACGAGTCTCTGATTGTCTTTTGAGCCAGACTCTCTCGTAAGTGTTTAAAGAACGGCCGTGAGGACTCGTATGAAAGTTCGAAAATGGTAAACGATGAGAAAACTACTCTAATTCGCTGAGCTCAAAATAGAAAGTTCAAATTTCATGCAACTAAAGCCAGAGAATTTTGAAGATCTTTTCTGTGAGTGATATTGTTTTTTCGTGTGTGTGCCAGCAAGTTATCTTTCTAAAAAGAACAATGGTAGGTAAATTAAACTATTTCATCTAATAACCATACCTTCACTCCTTCATATTCAATTTTCCTGTCAAATTTTTAGTTTAGTACAACAAACTCGAATACCTTGTAAGTAGCTGGCCAAAAAGGGAGAGTTGAGACCATACCATATATGGCTGGTGACTATGAGTAGTCAGTACGTATATTGAAAATACTGAATGCAGTGTGCGCTAGCATCCTCCAGGATAACTGAATCATTGAAAGCCTCGTCCAGGGCAGGATACCCTCAGCATTGCTGCCCGGTCCTCGTGTGCAGCGACTGGAAAAACGTGGCACCATTTGCAGAAAATCTGCCTACGGCGTGCTAAGACTGCCATCCTTTAACAGTCGCCATGATTCCGCCTCTTATGCGAGTTTTTGTCCGGATAAAGAGACTTTCTTGAAGGGTGTTCATGTATGAGGAAGTGTTTTTGTTTAAACAAGCCTTTTTTAACACTTCGTATTGCGGACTTGATTGCCAGCTAAATGATTAATTGTATTGTTTAACTCTTTTATACATTAAATTTCGTTCTCATTATTAAGTAAAAATAGCATAGCAGTAGCATTTCGTACTCTCAGTTAAGCCAAGTTATCTCTTATTCACAACCAACATATCTGAAACTGGTGTGCAATGTTCTTTCAAGGCTGATTCAATAAAATTTCTCCTCAGAACTGCTCTTAATCTCCGTTAGAGGAACGTCTTTGTCGTCGTGTGCATTGTTTAATAGCTGCACGCGCATTTCCATAGTGAGTGAAGTGTACGTGTAAGCTGTGATCATCAAAACAGAAGCGGCGTGCATCATTATCTCCGTAAAAGTTGGACCGGGAGGCGCGCTACCGACGAATGCAGTGCACCCTCGCGTGAAGCTGTAATGAGTCCACCCCTCCCGCCTGCAGGTTGCCGCCGCTGCCGCTACTCGTCGCTCTGGTTCGCGCGGAATGCAGCCGTCACCACCAATTATCGCGGCACAAAAATGTTGATTAATTGTGACGAGACGTCACTTATTGTCAACCGGCGAAATCCTGTGTTAGAGAATTGGGTGGTGAGAGACTCTAATGTCTTCCAATTTTCAATTAGAGACAGATGATCGATCGATAACTGTACCTCTGTTAAAAACTTTCAGGTTTCGTTTTTAAAATGTTCATAAATGGTGACAATATGTCCCTTCTAATTCTGTACAACCTACTTGCATCAAAAATTCTAAATGGCTTTCGCCTGTTAATTAGCAGTTTGTTGATAAAAAGCTTCTAAAATCTCTAATCATGAGGATTTTAATTCCATTTAAAAAATAAGCGTGTTCTGGTATTCATGTTTATGGCATCTTCTAATTTCTATTTAATGGATTCATCAGTGCTCGCATTTCTCAAGGGGCCTAGCCCGACACGTTTTACGGTATATGATAACTTATGAAGAATTTTACCTTATGAAACAATACATGCGTCTTGGCATGACGGGACGTGGAGGGGCAGCGGGATATCTATTGTCTGGTGCAAATAGCGTCAGCTAGTTGGCATTCTCGTCTTGTGTAACCGTAAACGCTTGGAGATAAATCGCGTCTAGAGGGAATACAATTTTCTGACTTGCCCTCGAATACCAAGAAAATCTACTACTTTCATAAATTAGACGCATGACAGCAAGTGAGCGCTGTTGCTGGTTGGCCGAGATAGCGCAGTGGTCTTGCTGACAAATCTTCCCCAGAATCTCACAATCCAGTCGAGTTTCGTGCTGTGCACTGACTAGAGTACTGCGCATACGTGCCAGCTCCCAAACCTGCAGTCCTTTTCCAGAAAAATAGTTTTTAATGCTCGTATGCGGATAAAAAACTGAGGCGAAATCTCTTGAAGAAGTTGAAGTTTACATGTGGATTTGCAGATGATGAAACTTAGCCAATTGAAATTGTTAATTTAAACACGATCCCCGGTAAAACAGCAGTTGCATTTCATGGGACTGGTCAACAAGCCAGCGTTGACACTCCTCGGAAACGACCACATATTTGACAGTGATGAGGCTTTTGGAATGACTTGCATCAAGAAGTACTGGCTTGGCGAGCGTTACCCAAGTCAAAGCACGCCTCAGATTTAACACTACTGGTTCATGAACTATTTTGTGTTTTGTTTAACGCTGTTAAATTGAGAATTTGCTTCATTTCACCTCTTGTTTTTCTATTCGTGAGAATGACCAATATATCGAGCATTTGCAACTTTCGCCGAGTTTCTTAATCGTGCTCAGCCCTGCAGCTATAGGTTTCCGTTCCTTATAAATGCGAAACCTTGACTAAATTATGTTACAGAGGTTCCGATCGTGAAATATAATATACAAACTGACCTTAATCGTTTATGCCTTAAAAATGCATACACATTCTCATTCAAAGAGGTATAGGTAAGAATAATTAAGAACACTAGTGGAACGTATGTATTTATCGTCTTCTGAAAAAGTCACAAAAAGCTCTTGATGAAAGCTTCTTAATTAAACATACTTATGATCCTATACAAGGTGAGTCACAAAAAAAATTCGAGATTTTCAAATGCCTTTTACTCAGTAAGTATTCATGGTAAGAACCTCTGGTTGATCTTATATTAAATATTAATTTATTAACTTTTGAAATTTAAAAATGATTTTTCACGAGGATGATTTAGGTAGTTACACAAAAATAAACTGGTCTTTTTGCCCACTGTGCGAGAAAACCCCTATTGATTAATTTAAATCACAAAATGTTTCTAATTTTAATTTGTACCCCTGTTCAAACTCTCAGTTCAGCAGTGTGTGGAGGAGCAAGACGAAGCTCCCTGCCACACAACAATTTGCTCACGGGACCGCCTGAGCGAAGGTTATGGGGATCGCGTCATAGGAGCTGGGCATGGGATGGAGTGGCCCCTGTGCAGTCCCGATCTGACTCTGTGCGATTCTTTATTCTTCTTTTTTTGATCGGAAAATAAAGTCAATAAAAAACTTCAATTGACTCGCACGATTTACGTGACCGTATCACCCTGGATGTAAACGCACATGGAAATAACTCAGAAATAATTCACAATTAAGCGAGAAGTAAGACTCCGGTGTCAAAAATGTCTTGAAAAGAACGCTGGTCATAGCTTAGATTAGAAACATAACTGTGGAACTAAAAAGGAAATTGCCGTAATGCTATTAATGATGAACAATTCCCTTAAAAATTGGCAGTACTTTTTTTCCGTTTTTGGATGTTCAGTGGCGTTTTAGCAAATAAACTCAGTGCTGACGCTTGTAGCTCCCTCTCGTAAGATGAGCAAGAAAAATCACAATTACTTCTTGTGGACCTATGTCTAAACTACTCATGAGGATAAAAATATCTTGTATTTGGTAATAGTAAACCTAATAATGTTTGAAGGGAAACCATGGTCACCTCTCTCAGATTATTATTTACCAACTAATAAGTATTTGAATATCTTCACTTGAGTCTGTGACTCACTCTGCATGCAAAAAGAAATACTTCAGTATATTTTCTATCACATGAAAACTAGTTCAGAATATAGGAGCTTCAAGTACATGAAATCATAAAGTGTTTAACTAATACATTAGACTTAGGATTAATAAATGAACTTGTATTTCTAATGTTTTCAGTATCGTCAAGAGAAATATTAATTAAACTAATATTAACTAACAACTTCATCGAATTGATACAAATGAGGAATTTGCTAGCAGTCATTTATCACAGTTCGTTTTTATTTCCATAGAGCTGTACATGTAATTAGTAACTTATGATTAATAGGAATGCTGATTGAGTTGTGAAATCATTAAAACAATGGGTCTTTACGTACACAAAACTGCTCCTATAATGCATGCGAGATCATTAAAACAATGGGACTTTACGTACACAACCCTGCTCCTATAATGCATGCAATATCGTATTACTCTCTTAGACCAAGAGAACTCGTTGTTCTATGTACGATATAATAAGACAGTTTGTCGGTTGCTTGATTGCTTCGTTGCTTGGTTTGTTAGTCTCTCCGTCCCTCCCGTCAGTATTTCATAAGAGAATATTGCTGGAAGCCGCGCTAATATTGTGTAGTGTCGTTGATAAAATACTTAATGTATGTAGTACTGAAAGTGAACATAATATAAATCAAATTAAGATTTTCATTTGATAGGGTACGATGTAACAGTATTTTTCTGTACATAGTTAGAATAGTATAATTCAAAAGAAACGATGAGAAACATTTGTGACCAGTACATACTTCATTTGGAAAATACTAGTCATTTCAAGAATAGCTATATTAAGTCCCGTCATTTTTGACGGGTTGCATGAATAGTTTGTGAACAATTTACAAAAAAAATCTTCATTTCTCTCGTTTTCGAAGCATTGGCTTCTGAAAAGGCTTTTCTTGAAATTCAAGGTTCTTAATTGAAATACACACGCCTGTATAAGCTCCTAACGGCGGCAAGAAATATCTTAAGAGTTCAAGTTCAAAGTGAATAACGAATCCCGAAATAACATAATAATGATAATAATAATAATCTTTATTGATATAACAGCTGATCAAGATAACGGAATACAATATTCAATAGCGTTATCTATATCATGTTACAATAGAAGTATTGACACAAAAAAAAAATTGCAGCAAGCGTTTCAAGCAATTACTAATGAAATATGAAGCAGCCTGAAGGCAAACAGCAACGAATCCAGCGATGTTCTACCTGCGACTCAAACATACCCCTCGCACCAGAAAGCTTGCTTCACATGACTACTAAAGGAACCATAATTAAGTGTGCATTTACTCTGTGTAAACTGAGTGTACTGAGTAAAGGAACCTGCAGTGCACACTGTTGCTTCCTGCGCTGACACGCGAGTTAATGGTGTGGACAGACAGGCTCGAAAGGACATGTGCTCGTATTTCGAAGTCTTTAGTTTTCCATCGACATGTTCTGTGTCGACGCAAGAAGCTAAAACGCGACCAATTAAAACAGCTCCTGAGCTTTAAACGCGCTTCAGTAGCATTTTCAGACGCTGATCACATTTTTAGGTCTTTCTGATAAACAATAACCAAGTTCCCCATAAATTAAGTGGGGCCACTCAGCTGCACTGTCATGAATAACGATCGTTGATCGATCAGACGAATGATGAGCCAGTAACTTCTATTTTTCCATTAAAACGCTCCAAAAAGAGCTCTTTTGTCTGCCTTTGACCATAAAATTCCAGACTACCCGGGAGCCGTTGGGTTATTCTTTTATTTATGAAATTATTTAGTTTTATAACTAGCATATGTCTGACAGTATTAAAACATTCACGAAGGTGGAAGAAGATTTTCATGTCCAAATGGTATGGGCACTCTCAAATGTATGAAATTCCCACCGCGGAAGCTTTATTTATAAAGCATTTTGTATCCACGGTATTGTTGATCCTAACCTTATTTTTTTAGAAAAAACAACATTCCTAACTTTCAAAAAATGACCGATATTCTGTGAAGAAAATTAAATCCGTTATACGACTCGGTGCATATGAGGCAGTTTCCTCTCTGTTATTTCTGACAGTGTATCCAGGCTTCCTATTATTCCTTTTTAATTACATGGAAGCAGGGGGCACTGAGATGTAAAATCAATCTGCGACATCAGAGTTTTTGGTGTTTGTTATCAGGCATGAACTTTTTAATATAATGTAAGTTACCAGGCAATTTTTTTAAATGCAACTTTTTCAATGATTTTGCGTACGATAAGTAGCTATGGCCAGCAAAGTTAACGCAAAGATTGATCAGTCTCTGGAGCAAATCAAATCGCTTCGTATTAACGTTGAATGCATCCACTGTCACCGCTGTCCTAAACCTACGTACGATGATGCATCCCACCAATAAGACGGTCATTGCAGAGAGTTGTGATGCGAACGGAATCGAGCACTTATTTTCTTATCTTCCTTCAGTTCTGAAATTAAAAGTTGTAGCAGTAACCAATTCACCTACACCCTACATGAATGGTTACCGCCTTTAAATGTCTTCAAAATATTTGTGCTAGAGACTAAGGTGATACCGTGTGTTAGGAATATAAATTATACTCAATTTTAATGAAAAGGAACATTCTTTATTGTTTTATGAAGTTTGCTTGCTCATGGTTATACAGACAGGTCACGTTACTCGTAAATCTTCCATATTACTATTTTATATATTTGCAAGACGTCCATTGTTCTCCTGGTTGTTCCATATACTCCGCATTTTCGTACTTAACCGATTGAAGCGGTTTAATAATTGTACAGTATTGACGAAGGGAATAAAAAGCCTGAGAGCTAATGGATTGGTAATTAACTCTTAATGGTTACTGTATTCAACACATCTGAAAAGAGGTCTTTTGATAAGAATTGAGCACGAATTACATTTTGCTCGACCAGAAAACCTGGATACAATGGAGATTCTCACCCTCCTGCACTGAGCAAACAGGAGCTCCAGCTTGCGATGTGACTGCGACGTGGTCCTGCTGATGGGGCTGTACGGAAACTGTGTTCACAAAGTATTTCGAGACATGTAACTCATGTGAAAGTAAAAAATAGGCTATGAAACAGTAATATGTGAAACGGCCAATCATCAAAACTTCAGTTAATTCTGTGCCGTACATTGGGCCAGCGTAAGTAATTAACTCCCTGTAAGACGTTCTTCCATCAGAATTACTTCGAAATTTCACCTGGACCTCATCCAACGTGACCGAAGTTCTGGGCCCATGTTCGTGCATTTTCCAGGGACCTCAAATGTTCGATGATGTCTGTGAACTTTAGTACGTAATGAAATTGTCAAGTTTCTCTCTATTCCTGTCAATTTTCGTTTAAGAACCACGAAAGTTCAATGAGTACTACTCACTCAAATATTTCAACTCCGGTGAAGTCAGACGAGAAGAAAAATAGAATAAGAACTCAAAGATAAGCTTTTAAAAAAGTTTTTCTTCAAGAGGCCTCCATGTGCATCTAGTTTAGCTATTTGAGTTCTGAGTATTTAAATAATCTTTGCAAACCAACCCCAAATCTTAATTTGGTAATTTCTATTAAATTTACAGTATCTTAAAATTTCAATGATCAATTTTGATTATTAGTGTGTTCAGTTACCATATGGTACCAGACGCACAATATTTCCTTGCCTGGTGTTCCACGAGAGTCACGACACTTCTCTAACTGAGAAAACGTGAATGTGTGATAAAACCAAACAAAAGTTGAGCCAAAACTGAGGTACTTGAGTTAGTACTCAATGGGTTTTAATATGCTCATGTGCTCTTTTTTACAGAACTGGCTAGGGTAGCTAATGGTCTTTGATCTTATGGAGCTAAAAAAATGCGGACTATCTGTTGGACTATTTAAAAATTATATATTAACACTAATTTCATGTAATCAACTGAAGCTCATCAAAGTAATTTTAATTACGTCAAAAAAAATTGATGGCACCACAAAAACAACCAAATTTAATCGTAATTCCTTCATCCGATTTAAAAAGTTTCGATTGAAGGTTTTGAGACCTCATTATATTTTGTTCAGTAAAATTTTCTTGCGTAAATTAAAAGTCAACTATCGACAATATGATGAATACACTCGAGTTGAGCGATATTAACTATATTCAGTTAGTCTCAAAATTATAAAAAATAGAGTACCCATATGAATTGCTAGAAAATTTGTGTGCTTTACAAGCTGCTTCAATTTATGAAGTCAGTGGGCGGCGGATCATCAGGATATACATTTTGGTTAGTCCTAAGTAGTATGTAGACCAGATTGGGTCACCGTAAGTATCTAACTAATTACAAGACTATCTTCAAACAACATCGCTTTGAAATTGGTATTAACGTGTTAACTTTTGACGACGTGAATTAAACTAGTTAAAATTTCATCAGTAAACAATCAGGACTGGAGAGAAACTGGCGTTAGCTAATTTCCAACTAAAAGGCTTGCAGTGTAAGGAATTCACCCAAATAAAGCGCGCGAATAACAAAATAAATATATGGTGAACAGTTCACACAAAATTTACTGCAAAGAAATTAGCGTCCGCGGTCTTCGTAAGTTGTTGATTTATGCAATAAAACTCTTATAAAATTTACGAGCTCAAGAACATTTCATCAAGGCCCCGAAGAAAAACACAGCTTCAACTCTACGCATAAACAAACGAATATTTAGCTACCTATCATAATGTTCAAGATATTTTCAAGCATAAATATTTGCTCAATATTGAAAGTGATTTTTAGCATGAAGCTGTTTATTTTTCGGCTATGTCTCGACGAAACTCTAGAGCTTGTATTTATTGCTTCTGAACTGGAAAATTTGCTTAATGCATGAACAATATTTCAGCTCAGGGTCTTTGCAATTACGAATATTTTAGATCAGTGAAATTTCCCACTCTTATTTTGATTTTTCGATAATAATTATCGTGGAGTTCGTGTTCAATGTAAAATTTTCAAGTAGGACTGCGTGAGAGAAAATTATCATGTTCAGATCGTTTGCTTCCGCTGTGCGCTGTTCAAGCGCTGTAGCTGTGAGATGAAGCTCCGCCGATTCAGCTCGCCAAAGCCTCCGATCACTCAATTGTGCTGAGTTTGTTAGGTGAATAAACTCAGCAGCGTAAGTCGATTCCGGAAATTTGAGTAAAAACGTTCCTCAAGGGGAATTTATTATGAATTGATTCTCCTCCTCCTCCTCGTCCTCTTCCTCTTCCTAAAAGAAGCACGCTCACTGCTAACACAAAAAGCGACTGAGCAGCTTCAGGTACTGTTTTATTGCAATTTTTGTCCTGTAATACTGACGAAATTTATTGCTTCATCACATATTTCTCCTGTTAATAACACACTCAATTGTTCAACAGTGTTTGATAAAGATTTCCTAACAATTGCGGCAACATCCCAGTGAATCAGGGAGAAATCCCAAGCACTTCCACTTACAAAATCTAAGGTACAGAGTTTCATAGGTAAGCTGCTGCTGCAGCGGCGTTCCCTGAAGATATTGGAAATAGCTCGTTAAAGAATACGTGCGTTGTTCTTTGTGGCACTGAGCAGACAAAAAGCTAACTACGTACTCGAGCGCCTCAAGTACAGGACTTAACAGGACGCTACCCTGGGGCTACCTCAGCTCACTTCTGCGCATCACTGCAGTAAACAGCTGCTAACACGAGCGATTCGCAGTAATTCCTTCTCTGACATTCAGTAAATCTTAGGAGATCAAAATTGCGCTACTTAAAGCTGTTGGGGGACGTTTATTTTGCGAGCGTACAATATAAAAAAAAATGTGTTATCATGGTATGTTTTTTCTTTTACGGCAGGAATGATGAGTTTATTAAATTGAAATGTCAGGTTGTTTTATAGGTCAATTCATTGAAGGAGACTTCATCCCCATAATGTGAAAGACTTGTGCTTTATGAAAATGGCTACGGAAATTGAAAAGTACTCGTTCGCTTACTGAACACGAACTTGACCAAATAGTATATGGATTACAAAATTTTACACGACAGTTTGTTCCTCGAGGACTAAGTTGCTTTGTGTTAAATTAGGTTTTGGGCTTATTTATGCCATCGTTTTGTGAATTTAAAATATGATCGTTGCGGTTATCATTAGTTGAGCGGGAAAATAGATTTTTTAGCTTACAATAAAGTAATGCTAACCTGCGGTGTCCTACCATTGCTGTAAAATTAAACTTGAACCTATCTTATCATTCCAGCTTGTTCTTACCATCTAGATATTCTTGACCACAGCATAGAAAAACAAATTCACATAGAATAGTCTTATTTGTTCATGAAGTTTTTCCATACACAATAGGGATCATTTATGCCTTGAGTTTCCCCGAGTAGATATTTCATTGGATGATTCGAGACCATTTGTAGCAATTCGTAAAAAAATATTAGGGGCGAAAAATAAATTTTGCCGATTTTACATTAGACAGGATGCTAATGGTACAGAGCTGCATCAGCTGATCCCTGAGTGTTGTGGGTAGTGTAGACATCGTGTGACTTTTGACAGAAAGCATCGTTCCTGGTAGTTCATAAGTGATAACGGTCAGTGTCTGCAGAAGCAAATGGTTCTCTGAACATACTATAGCCAATAACCTAGCGCTTCTGAACCGGCCAGAGAATCTGAATTTTCCCAGTTGTCGACTCATATTACGATGTGCCGGAACTTTGCATGAGGTCAAGCCACGCAGCATCACGGACCAGACGCGACACCTGCTTTCTATAGGCCTACAATGGCCTCAATGATCGTCTCCATTCGGCTTGAGATGTCATCAAAAGGCCAATAGTGATGACAAGCAAGCATGGTTAGACCAATAATCGCGTAGTCAAGATGTTCTCGCACGACTATGGTATGAGAGCGATGCAAAGGGTCGCATGGGGCTAGTGTGTTCGGCGAAGTGAGCGATCGAAAGATAGGCGTGTCGATAGGCGTGGTTTGAGGCGGGCCCAGTTGCATTCAGCTGCGCGAGTCTGCCAAATGACGCTGTTTTCCAGCTGTTATCGAGAACTGCTCCAGTCACCCTCAGCCGTCGCGACCTTTGGGTTGTGTGTTCAGTGTTGTCTCCAGGCCTTTGTCTGCTGCCCTGCTAAGCGTTGTGTCACATGATTCGCTGACCTGGTATCACCTGCACATACCACCTGATCGTCTAGCCTACCCGTCGCAACCTAAATATCAGGGACTTAAACTCAAGTAATTTATCTTGATAGTTCATGCTGCATCACATACTGTCTTTCTATAGAAAACAAGTGACTGTTTACAAAAGATAACGAATTTTCAGACTGAATAGTTACCTAAAAAATTCGTCTGTGTGTATCTGAGAAAACTTGACGTGCGGACATCCCTTTTTGGAAAACTTGGTGAATTTTACACGAAGGATGCTTGCTACAATGGCCACCCTGATGATGCCTGCGCCAGCCCCAACCATGACTATGAACCCTCCAACTATGCCTTTGACGCCCGCCAAGCATGAGGTGGCGCCAAAAGCTATTCAACAGCACACCACCACCAGCGGACAGAAGCCTGGTGAGTTCTCGCTAGCAGTACGGCCTGCCATGCAGTATGCTCGCTCATTACGAGAATAATGCTAATCATTTGGAACTGGATGTGCTGAAAATTTGGTGTTTGCATTTTCGTTGCTCTTTTCGTGAGCTGTGGTTTGTGTACAGGGCTTTAGGTATGAGAAATATGTTCTCAAAAATTCACTTCATTGGTCTTCTGTGAATTTCTCTCGGCGTGATAGCCTGTTTTGAGACGTACTGAACTGTGACGCGTTTGCATTTCGAAAAGTACAGCTGAAATTTAGAAGACGCTAAAGCTTAGTATTTTCAGTTTCATCCGTTAATTTTGTTTCACAATTCGATTTCATTCGTAATTTTAATTTAATATTAAATAATCGAGTAGTTCGGAGGAATCACCCTAGCGTTTCTTGCAAACATTTCCGGCATCGATCACGGCCCGAAAGCCACCTGACAAGCGAGTAAGGGTGACCGTAGCGATCAGATTTTGACTGCTTGTTCCAAGTTTCTGAATTTGAATTCGGTGTGGGCGCGGAGGTGCGCTCAGGTCTCCGCCGAACCAGCCATCTTAGCGGGCAAATGCTGCTGTGTCGCCGCCCGCCGCCCCGACTGCCAGCCTGCCCCTGGTGCCTCTCTTCTTCACCGTATCTCCCTCTCTCTCTCGCGCGCGCCAGCGATGATCGCGCTGCTTCGCCTCATACCACGTGGTTCTCCGTCAACCCTCCTTCCCGTGTTGCAGAGCCTAAGTAAAGCAGCCGCTCTTTTGGACCTTCGTCACAATCCTATCTGCTAACTTCTGCCCAACGGTGGTACCGTCACACACGCCGGACGACCGATGAGGCTTCCAGCGTTGCTCTTTTTGCCTGAGCTTTTCTTCTCCGATTGTTCGAAGTTGCTCTTTTTGGCCTTCTAGCGCAAAAATCATGGATAGGAGAGAATTGTCCGAGTGTATAGCCTCCCTCCAATGCACCCTTTTTTACTAGTCCGCCTGACTTATTGCTCGCGGCATCTAATTTGTGCTTTGCTCACCCGCATGCAGCTCCTATTAAAACTTTCCTGAGTGCGACGTTTATCTCGTTAGGGTCCTGTCCCGTACGTAAGCCCAGTAGTTTGGCGAGTAAGGGCCCAAAGAGATGCCTTCTTTCTCTCGCTCTTGCGCTGCTGGCACCGATTCCGTGATTGTCATCTTTACACATATTTTAAGCGCGTTCAAATAGCTCTGCCATTTATGCGCTATTGAACAAACTGCGTTTAGGGCTTAGAGTCTTCACTTTTAATGCAAAATATTGTTCAGCTTATCATGTCCGAGTAAATTTCAGTTCTGAGACCCTTCTCGTTTTATTTACTCATAGTTCAGGCTCAGCAACAAGCGCTATGGAAAACACATTTTATAACAGCTGCAAAATTATAAGTTAGTTAGTGCAGGTTCAGGCTCTCGTACTAAAATAGTAGTTTACAATTTGCGTTCATTGCTTTTCAATTGAAGCCTCGGAAATTACATGCGGTCTGATAACTTAACTACGCTTCGGCATGCAGTCACTGCGAGCTATCACAAATTTCTTTTCATTAATACTTACACAAAGACACCAATTAAACTGTTACGAATCAGTAAGACCGATATGGAAGCACAACTAGTATGAAACAGGTCTAAAGTGCGTATAGCCTTTGATTATATATTATTTTAGCAATATTATTATATATACAAACCTAATTGGGTTTTTACTCCTGGACTTTCATTTCTATTGTCCTTATCTTTCGCCTATAAACTCAGGAACGTTGTTTGGGAAGGCCTTGGATTGAAATTTGTCTGGTTTTTACCCTAATGAACTTCACGCGCAAGTTGAATTGATAAATCGTTCTCGATACCGCAAGTTTTACTGCACTGCAGTTTACATTTCTTTCTGAACACTTTGTTTACGAAAACTAATTGGTCGAGATTCTCTTTTGACATGATATCGATCAAACTTAGTTTCCTCACGAGAACATTTTTTTCGTATTGATCTAAATTACAGTTCCAGGCTTCTTAGATATGTTGAAGTATTTTCTTATTCCTAATTCTTTTTCTGAAGATTATATTACAAAAACGCACACTTGAGTTTATTGTACCACGTCGAAAAAAATAGACTTTCATTTCAGTTTGCTTCACCTGAATATTCTGAGCAAAAAAATATACTCATTGAGCTAGTCTCAAGAATTTACTGAAATGTTCAAGCTTGGTTTTATTTTCGAACAAGGCGAAAAAATAACTTTTCGTGTTTTGAAAGGCGTAACAAATGGTCTCATGCTGTTTCGACACAATGCACTGTAGCCAGGTGGAATATAAGCCCTTTTTATGAGCATCCATGTCCGGAAATGTTTTCCTTTTGTGCGTGGAATCAATCTATGAAGATATTGCTTCACTCGAGCTCCGCGAGAAAAGGTCTGGTGGTAGCCGCGTACATTATCCTGTAGGTGGTCATTTACCAATAAACAATCGCGCGCAATCGAACAAACTTCTCGCCCCATTGATTACCGGTCGTTTGTTTAAAATCTTTATTATTTTTTTGCGCGAGCGACTTCCTCGCTTCCTGGTGTTGCTGTCACTGAAGTGTATTGTCATCTATGACCTATGGAATGGTCTACACCCGCTGGGATGGTCTTGGTTGGCAAGCTACAGTACAAGTAGCTCGGACAAATCCTCCCATGGAATCTTCGGCCCGAGTTATTAGTCTGGCCTTCAGACTTCTTCTTTCGTGTTAAAACTTCCTACTTTTTCATTCGTGTCAAGAATTTGTACTTTTTTCATTCGTGGGAAAAATTTCTTCGTTTTCATTCGTGTCGAAAATTCCTACTCATTCATTCGTGTCAAAAATTCGTACTTTTACATTCGTATCCAAAATTCGTCTGTTTTCATTCATGGCTGTCAAAATTTAGCGACTTAACTCAAGAATCAAATATAAAATATTCCAGTTTTCAGTGTAGAGTCATTTTTAATTTGTACCTAAAATAGGTACTATTTTTTGCTAGTATCAGAGGGATGCGTTTTTTTTGCCGTTGAGGTTGCGCGCCGAGGAGTTGATTGAGGCGGCTGTAGGGCAAAACTGCAAAAACTTAATTTTTGTGCCCCAAATATAAGCTAATTTTGAACAGCATTTTACTCAGTCGTTCTTCACATCGTTCAATCTGTGAGCGAAGAATTAATTTTCATACGGAAAAAATATTGCAGTATAGCAAAGTAATTTTATATGTCATGTGTGTTTTGTAAATTAGTACATCTGCGCAAGTTAGGGAGGCAACTTTTATGTGAAATTTTATTATAAGGGGAGCTCCCCAGGTCCTGGTGGCCGTGCTGCTGCGGTGCCACTCCGCATGCACGAGCACCGTGCGCATGCACGAGCACTGAGCGCATGCAGGAGCACAAAGGTGGTGCTCAGGAACGCTCCTCGTAGAGCTCTTCTTTGATATCGTTAATGTCCAATCATGTCGTATTAGTTGGTTTTAATAGCTTGAGTGATACGGAAGGGCCAACGAGTTGTGGGTTAAGCTCGAAAATGTTCCCGTCGCTGTATTGGATGCTTTTGAATCTCTCCCTCGAACGCTAAATGTTAGATTTTAGTCATGCGAATTCAAATAATTGATTGTCCCCCAGGACTAGTCCCTCTTCCATATACTGGCCGAGTATTTATTTCTAACCTCCTAATCACACTCATTATTTGCTCGTCTGAGGCTTAAAAGCAAAGCCTGATCTTTTGAGCTCCCACTTTGCGTCAATTGATGATGCTATGGAAATTATCTGTAAAACACAACATAAATAGGGCAGTTAATTTTCGATAACTGTAGAAAAATGAACGGAGCCACCAAGTGCTCCGCACTAAGTTTTCGTATTCTGTTATATGCTATGAATCTTTTGAAGAATTTATTTTAAAAACACATTGGAGTAAGAAGAAAGGAAAAAACAACATTTTACTGCTGTTTGAAAGTATGGAATTTTACTTATAAAATATTTGTTATAGAGGAAATTTTAGTAAACAATGTACAAAGTATGACGTTACTCTTCGCATTTCTATGATCTTTCTCTTGTTCTGTGTTGTTGAGACACTATCGGTAGTTTCTGACTTGAATTTGAAGGTAGAAGTGTAGTGATTATATTAATACAAAAGCTGCTAAAACTACAAATAGACTCAAGTTCCAGTGTACTTCAACCGATTGAAATCTGTAAAATGCACACTAACGAATGTGGAAATAATTTACTCGGTTCAGATATTTCCAATGAAAAATAACAGTTTTTCCGTTGCAAAATCCCACCAATCTGCAGGGTAATTTCAATTACAGTAGAGTCTGCATAAAAACATTAGGACAATTCATTTAACAGTACGATAATTTTCAATTATCTTCCGATTTCGTCAGCTGCAGGCTCTTCCTTTAAATACACGCTATAATTTGAGGTCTCAGCCATGCGCTGAGCGGGATGCAGTTTTTTAGAAATAATTGCACTTGCTCATCTCTCTCTCTCACATGTGAAGTTACTACCTCACTGGTAGGCCAGTAATGTAAAATTAAAGTGTTCGGTTTCTAGAATTAAGCTGCTACCCATTCTTATGTCGTTGTAAATAAAAATAAACCTCTCCCAGCAACACGAAGAAAATATCAAAATATAATTCATAAATTTATTATATTTCTATTTAAACCGGCAAAGCAGCTCCGAACCAAATTCAATCTATCACTTGAAATGAACTTGTTTTTTATTCTATTACATTGAAATTGGTCGTCGTATTCTTCAAAGTCAGCACTGAAATTTCTGTAATATGGCTCAGAGGAACAAAGTCTACCACCACCGCACGTCTTGCTCTATTTTGAGAAAATAGAAACAAGATCCCACAAAATGTGTATACGTGTGGGGGTGATTCCATAGAATAAACCTCATAAAATGTTCCCGTTTGCGCGACTGACGCAGAAGCAGCGGCCGCGGTAGAGGAGCTGCCGGCGCGCAGGACGACAGTCGCTTGACGGTCTATTGTCAAACATGGAGGTGTGTTCGAGGAGCTGGTCGTTAAAGTCCAAGTTGGATGGTTTAGCGTCCCAGTCTTTAATGAACGCCAGGTCCGAACTTCCTCCCAACGCAGAGCCCAACTTGCAAATGAGCCTGCAGTCTTCGATGGAACTCATTGCAAGTCGTGCAAATCCACGCTAAACTGCTTAGTTAAGATATAGGAGGGCTCAGTTAACGCAATGTGCTCACGTAGATTATTCATCTCTGTTACTGTTCTGCAAGAATTCAGACGTAGTAGTTTAATTTTTGTAGTTGAGGTTGCTCACGATAGAAGAAAGCTATTTTATCGTTTCTTAGAAAACTCCTGAGGTGAAGAGACAAAACGCAAAAAAAAATACGGTTTTGAGAGTTTACTGTACAGTATGTCCCACGAAAACCCGAACCGAGCTAGAAATTAAATGCTTATGGTATTCTTACGATGGTATTACTGATACGGAGAAAAAAATTACTCGGTTCGGGTTCTTGTGGGACATACTGCACTGTTTTTTCTTTTCCGTGTATAAATAATGCCAATACTAAAAGAACTACGTTTCTCATGAAATAAATTGAGCTAATATTTAACAAAATGCTAAATTTCCACTTGAATACCACCGAGTTATAACTTGGTACGACACAAGTTTGCCTGAAATGTAAATACAAATGTATTGCTACATCGAGCCCCTCATTCAGACGTCAGGTACGGGAATTTCTACCTTCTAAGTCTAGTATGAACACATGGGTCGACGTTTGAAGACGGCAGGGACGAGCGTGAAATGAATCCAATGATACAAGAAAAATTGGCTTAAATATACTAAATTAAACATAGAAGTGTAGCATCTCAAATTATGCAAGGCTGTATCATGTATACAGAGTCAAATATGGGGAACCAATTTTGGCCTTTGACTAATACACGCTTCTTTTGCGCATGTAAACTTTTCAATCCAAGTATGAACCATTGAACACAACTGTTTTTATGCGCTGTACGCCAAAAAAGAGAATAACGGACGGGAACAATGTTGAATTTAATTTTCTTGATTTTTCATGAGTTGTATAACTAGCAGTATTCATGCGTTGCGCATTGAACAGATTAATTTCATAAATCTAGACTAAGCAAGCCGTATGCGATTATATTAAATATTTATGTCTAGGTCTTTGTCTCGCTTAGAGGAACTCGGATAAGTTAGTACAACCATTCACTGCTCCTCGTACGAAATTCTGCACACTCGGTAACATTACTTCTGCATGTGGTATGCGTTTGTTTAAACAAAACGCAGTCTACCGACGGGAATTATTGTCCTGCTATTTTCATTCGTTTTATACTAAATTTCTTGTAGCATTAATGTCCCTTCAGGAGAAAGTATGCGCAATATGAAAAAAGTGTCAACTAGAAAATTATTCGGGCTTTAAATGGTTGATCATTTGCTAGGAAATTTCAAATTCTTCCTGAGTAATTTGTAGTCCATACACCGTGTTAAAATTAGTGACTACAGTACAAGATTGCGCCCGTTGGAATGAAGAGGCTTACAATGAAGTTGTGACCTGATCGCGGATCCAAAAAAGGAGGTCGTATGTGTTACTGTAGTCTGAAAATGTTTTGAGAAAAAGGAAATTGAACATCGAAGCGATTACGCAAGCAGGAAATGGTTCCAACGAACTTTCATACATTTTCCGCTCGTTATAAATCGAAACTGAACGTTCACAACTTCTTCAAGCAATGAAAACAGAAAATTAATTCTAACTGAGAGAACAAATGTATATTTCTTGCCGAATCAAATGAGAAAAAAAACTTATTACCTTTTTTAATTGCTGTAAGATCAATATACAGTTCTACTTTAATGCAATGTCTGCTTTGCAAATTTGTTTCCGGAAAGGAATTCTATCCAATTAAGCAATTTTCCCTTCCGTCACCTTTCAATTTTTTGTGCGTGAAAGTGCTCATAAAGCACTCGGCTCCCCTCAAAGTCTCTCCATTTTCACCTCTGACGACGGCCAGAAAACTGAGAGGCTTTTTTGTTTCAGTGCCTAAATAAACCCAATTGTCTGTTTATTATTTCAAAAAATTTCCTCCTACCTGATTGCTCGGACTTTTGGGAACTACCAAGTTTGTATTCATCCTCTGTCCTCGGTTCGAACATTTTGCGGAGATCAAGGCTGTAATGGCTCGATACAATTTGAGAGCATCACAGCTCGCTTGCCTTCATAATAATATTCCGCAGGCATACGTGGACAGATTGGTAATTCTATGTCGCTTATAATAGCTCCCTATTAAACGTATCTAAAATACTCTTTCATAGACCGATATATGTTTTCGAGCGTAGTACACATATTCATGAAACTGTGATACTTAGGATCGAAAAAAATCATATTTTCTACAATTTGGCACTATTGTGTTTCCATAAAAGATGCAATGCTTACGCACTCTGCAAATTGAACTGAATACCGTTTTAAATACGTTGGTACATCCACTGAATATGTTCGATTGGACACTTTATGAAGCACGAATTGTTTCAGAAAATGTACTTTTTTAAGTGCGTACACATTTTTGTGAGAGCATTTTACATTGTAACTTGAGATGCTCATAACTCACTTCACCATAGCTCGGAAAGTATGGGTAGGTCATTCGTAAAGCCCTCAGCAGTAGCAAGCAATAATTAACTGAGCACACACATTTAGCAGTCGGCAGGAAGAGAGCTACAATTTTAATGCACTAGGGCTTCACCATTTTTTCCTCTTTTGATAAAAAGACTAAACGCGAGCCACGCCCTCTCGTAGACCTTCTTGTTGTGTTTTCGCTTGAGCTTTTTCTCGAGTCCCCAGGCCATGGAAACCTTTAGGCCTGTAGCTTTTTTGGGTGGGCTGGTGGAGTAAGAGGAACACACATCTATGCCTCCGCTGGGAACCAGATGCACTTTGCCTGCCTGGCTTATGCAGGAGACTTGCCTTTTTTTCCTAATTCCCGAAAAAGACAATTTTTCTTTACAGCTGAAGTGGGTGCAATTTGTTCCACACATGCACCGCCAAATCAAAACTTTCTTTATTTATGTCATAGTTCAAAGACGGCAGTGCTCGCTTCAAAGTTCAGAACTGCACAATTTGCCACCTTCGTTTTTTGAAAGTCACTCACTCACAGTCGGCGAAATTCATCTGTTCGAGGAAATTGATACGTGGACGCAATTTAAAAGCAAGAGTCTAAAATATTGAATGATGTTTGGCTGTGCAAGTTGTTCTTTAACGGTAGAACATTAACATTCGCTGAGAGACTCGTAAAAATAGAGGCATTTCCTGTTTTTTGCCCGCGGTCGTGATTTGGACGCAGCTTTGCTGTTTGAGGGCTTGCTGTTCTTGCCGCAGCCTATAAACCATGCAATGATATCTCCGTAATCCAGTTTGAAGGAATGCATTCTCGGCCATAAACAACTCGACAACACTAATGGATGGATTTAATTGCCGACCATTCTCATTTTATGGCCGTTCCTGCACAAAAAAAAACGCGTTACGGGAAACTCTTCGGAAATTCTTGCCGTCTCACTGAGGCTTTGGAAGCAAGAGGCAGCCAAAGCAGTCGTAGCGGTTTTCAAGGTTTCAAAGTTGCCACATGTCATGTATTTTCTTACGTTAACCATCGACTGCTACCTCCTCTATGTTCATAATGTTTTCATGATCTCCTAAATTTAAGAATTGTTATTTTCACCTCTATACTCTCTGCTCTTTGATGCTTCTACTATTCTACAAATGGATAAAGTGTAAACTAATGTAAATACATTTTTGGGACAGTTTTGAAATTTAAATTGTGAGTAACAAAACAAAAGCGAAACAACGGGCAGAAATAACGACAGCAGACAAGGGCACAAATCCATTTACAATTATTTTTTTATGCATTCGTCTATTGTACGATTAAATTGTGCATCCATTTCTTCTCATTGAATACCTTTCTGTCAACTAGAATTATTAGTTCTTCAATCCAACGATTCAATAATCATCTATGTTCTCAAAAACTCTTCCACGAAAACTGAGTTATAGTTGCATGAAAACAGATATTTATCAAATGGACGTTTTCTTATCCATTCAATCAATACTAGAAATTGCCATTAGGAATGAATCGATGCATGAATTAAACCAAGAATAACGCTGCATATCAGTATAACAGGATTGCCATCTCATTATAAAACAACGGTTTTTGAAAAATGTGCGCATTTCCGCCGTCTGCATCCCAAAACTAACTCTTGCCTAAGTCACGAATCATTTTCACTGTATTTTAAACTGCCTTTCCATCACTGCTCATGGAAGAAGATCTTCTTCTAACGTGCTGCCCCCGAAGCCCTGACAGACTCCTGCACGAGGGTGCGCCGCGCTAGCCACTTTGAGACGCAGCACCTCAATATGCATGCGCTTCAATGACGTGTCTGAAGCCCTAGCCCGGCGACTGAAGGACTGACGTGTGCGGCAGTGCTACACTCAAAGCATTTTCTGACGCCGTTACGATGCAGGGATGCTGATCCGCAGTATTACTGGAGATTTTGCTCCTCTCCATTAGACTAATTATACTGGTCTTGAGCGGGCTTCTCTGTCTCCCTGCGTTTATCCCTCCGCACAGCATCCGCTGTTCGTACTGCGCTTTGCCTGTGTGCGTTTGAAGTTCAACGGTATATCTCCTGTGATATTGTCTCATTATTCATCGGAAAATTATCTGATACTCTAAAAATATCCTAGTTTTTGCTCGTGCTAAATCCCTTTCTTTGTCCTTCATGAACTGAATGAATTCTCCACTCTGTATATCTTATGAATTTATTGTATGATCTCGCCTGATGTTTGCTGCAATTTTTGCACCACAATGGATTTCCCAATGCTATACTATATTGCATAAGCTCTTTCATCCATATGGGTACAGGATCTAATGCGCTGGTGTCAGAAAAACTTAATGAGCTAAAATTAACAGGTTTTTTTCAAGTGAAAATACAGGGTATTAATAAAGTCATTTTGCAATTTCGAAATTTAATTACAGAGGCAATGCAAAAGATATATTAAATTTAACTTATTCCGCTCTACCCAGTAGATTAAACAAACTGTGATAACCGGAATTAAGAAAACAAGTCGAAATAATGCATTCCATCAATTTCCTTCGAAATTGAAATTTCCACCCATAAAGAGATTTTATGAACAGCCTGCACATCCAAACTAATCAACATTCAATATGCAGTTCCAGGGGCGACGTAAGTCAAGCAGAGCAAAAGCGAAAAATATCCCACGTCTCCGCATGCTTTTTGAAATTGAAATGCACTTGACTTGCTTAGATTTAACCTTCAATTTTACTTCTCTGAGTTCCTATTAAAATTCCGTAGATGCATTCCCGTTTATTTGGCCTAGGGAGTTCTTCGATAAGAAATGCTTTATTAGAAAAAGAAATTAAAATTTAAAAAATATTTTCTCTCAATATCTTATTATCTGTCATCCGTAGATTCTACAGGCACGAACTTTTAGAATAGGATAAATAATTTGGGACCCCAAATTGTCAGCGTCAATAACTTCAAAAAAAGAAATTATCCAGTTTTTGCAGAACAAAGTGCAATGACATTACACAAGCCCAATGAAACGATATTAAAATTTAAAACTCATGTCTACAATTTGAGCAAATAGAGCGCTCGTGTTGGAAAATGTTTCGAAATTGTTTGAAATACATTTATAAAATGAAAAATTAATAAGAATAAGGATCTACGCTTCGGCATCTTTTTGCAATTCTTTCCTAAATATATCTAATTAAATAATTCTCGTTTGCTACTCCAGAAAATTCATGTGTCCCTGAAATATTCTCACGTATGCAATGCATCTGATCATGAGCAATTTCCCTATTAATTCGAGAGCAAGCGTCGATCAAGTGCGAAACTCGCTTTGGATACGGCAACAGCAATTAGAACCCCTCAATGAAGCGTTTTTTGCAGAGAACCGTGAAAAACTCGCGCTCAATCTTACTAATTTCATCCTCGGAGGAGGAGTTTTGTTCAGTTGTCGCACTTTTTCGGAATTGTAATCGATATTTACAGCGTAATCGGTCACCGCCAGCAAGGGAGAGTCACTCGACGTGTCGGGAAGCATGTCGCAGTGCGGAGCTACGTAAACTTTCTTGGCGTCCTCCATCTCTTCCATTCGAGGAGGTCGCCAACGATGCTTTTGCACGCGTTTCGTGACTCAAATGTTTGTCCACGCGGCGGTGAGCGCAGAAAGCGTTCCTTACGTCAAAGCACGGATGGTTTTACGGTATTCCTTTGTGAGAAGTTGCGTAAAATGGACTAGCATTTATTTTTAGAATTATATATTTTACTTCTCTCTCTCGTACATATTTCTTTTAGCTGAAAGAACCTTTGTGTGGGTGCAAAGCTCATAGAATTCAGAAAGACGTTATTTTGAAACGGAGTGCAGAATTCGATTTTATGCGTGTCAGGGTTTCTCATTTTTATGTGGGAAACGAGAGCAATTTACCTGTGTATTTTTTGCTCTCTATGTTTGCGTACGTGAAGCTCGTCATGATTGTTCAGCCTTGGAAACGTTAGAACTTTTTTATTCAACTAAAAAATTGAAAACGAAGACACTTTACGATGTTAAAGTCGAAGTCATTTTAGAATAAATAATGGCAATCAATACTCTTCGAACAAAGTGAAGAAGTGAAGGTTTTCCTTCATTTGAAAATATATCTATTATAATACCAAAATCTTTACAAAGTGATCGAAATAATTCTTTCACCCGATTGGTCGTCTGCTATACTCAGTGATTGCATTCCTCATTCTTTCATCAGGTTCCCTTTGAAAGTTTTGGCTCTAAAATGAGCGGGGTTTATTCAGGTGTAATAAAGCTGGTTCAGTGTCGGTGCCACTGGACCAGTTGTCCATGCATTAGCCAAACACGCAATTCGTTCGCTTTGTCGTAGTTGCTCATTTTCTTCGCTACAAAGAGTGACCGTCTCTCATTTTCCTTGCTTTGATGTTGCCGTTCCAGCTCCACGAACATGTAATCTGCTGACAGCAAGCATTATTGGTGGTCTCAATAGAAACTGACGGGCCAAAAAACGTGCTTCGTGTCTTGAGAATGTTGCGCTTCTTTTTCATTTTCGGTAGATTCATGCTGTTCAATGAGGTTAATTTTAAGAGGAGAGTGCCATTAATACAGGTCAAGGATTAAACCTTCAATGAAAATTAAATTTTCTATCCTTAAACTTTGAAGAAAATTTTTAAATTTTACTCTTTACTTCTAACTCTATCTATTACATATACTGATGCACAATAGACTAATAAGATTCTCCTCAAACTGACATTTTCAAGACGATATACATTATTCTTGACCAGTCTATTCTCAAGTCGGAAGCTTGTTTCAGTCATGGAGAAATTTTAATCATAACCGCTGACCGATCGCATTGATTCAGAAAGTACGTGCCTCCAGCTAAGTGGTGGAAGTCTGTCTGCGCACATCGCGACTCTTACTTATCGATCAGGCTTCAATATGACCACTGAAGTGTCCAGCTGCAAGGTCTCTCACGCCCTCCGCGGTCTTTCCTTCACGCCACAATTCGCGTCCAAACATCAGAAATTTGTCGTCAAGAACTGCTCAGTTTCGCCTTTTTCCATCCCTTTGCTCCCTGTGAAGATATTCAAGCTTAACTTTTTTTTTCCATTACGCACTAGCTAAATTTCTTATGTTTCACTTACCAAAGAATATCAATTGATAAATGATCATGAACTATTTTTTAAAAAGTGCTTCTTGTTCCCAAAAGTATTTATTTATTCTGCCCAAAAAATTTCAGCAGTCAATTATGGTACACTCGCCAGTTTATTTTCCAATGAAATTGTCAGGATGACACTGTTGGCTTCTTTTAGTCAATAAGTATTTTTTCGGCTAAGATTCCCTGTCTTATTTGTCATCCATTGAAAACGAATCAGTTCCGCAAAATATTTACTATCTATTAGTCAAAATGAAAAGGTTTTTGATATCAATGTTTGAAGTTTGACGAACGTTTCTTTTTTCTGGCGCTCTGATGAATACAAATATGAAAGTATTGAATTTGATTGGTTTTAATTACTATGACAGTCATTTTCGGGTTATGATCTAGAGCCATATGATGATTAGGATATCAATCAGCTTATTCAAAATGTGGTATTAATAAGCACGATTATAATTCCAGTATATTGAGTTGAGAAGTTTTCAAAGTGTCTGCTTAGGTATTACACCTCAAGCACGAAAGAGAAAATATCGGTCAATAAAACTTCAATTTAACTCTTTGCTCCTCGTTTGTTCGCAGGATCAACGCATTTCAATTGTTCTCTATATATTTTCTGAAGTGTACACAGATTTCAGTTAGTTAGTTTTTTCTTAGTTGCACGTATGCCAAATCTTGAATTAATGGTGGTCGCCGAAACTGTTCGTCGATATACATGGACAGGTCGCCTAACGACTGCACTCGATTTTGACCTCATATAATCGGATGACTCAGTAACATCTTATTTGCGCTCTGTTTGTCTCAATTTATCATAATCAATGGAATTGCAGCGATCACGTTATCCTCAAGGCATGCCTTCAAACCCTCATCGATTGTAAGTGCGAGACAAAACATAAACAACTTTTCTTCCTGAATATCTTTACCGACTTATTTATTCAACATTTTCTGTAGAACGTGCGCTAATATTTCTAATTCTCCGCTTTTCAAATTAACTCCAAGCATTTTATATATTCGTACGTAAGTAAACTGTCGCTGCTGTTTCTAGTTCGAAGAGTTTGAAAGTAAGCATAGTTTTTTATAACTGTGCTACAATATTCCCTAATATTGATCGATTTCAAAGTTGGTCTTTTTACTTATCAGTGAATATTAGTATTTAGCTAACGGTGTTTCCGTTTTGTTCCCAGTATGACAAATGCTGACCATTCAGTTCAAGCCGTTTAATCCGTTGAATATTACAGGCACACCTCCACTTGGCTCACGTTTTGCTTGGTAATATTATACTTTACAGTTTTTCAGCTAGAGAACTATCGGGACTCTCAAGATACATACATAAGGTGAAAAAATGATGTGCGTATGTACTTGTAGTACCACTCTAACTCAGCACACAAATCCTCAGAATTGATCAATAGAACTTTTACATATTCTAATTTATTTTTTAAATACTGTAGTTAAGTTTTGAATAAATCAATAAAACTACTTACAATGATCAGAATTTAAAACATTGATTACCGCTTAGAGCAGTAAATCTTCTAGCAATGACTTTTTTCACTTTGATTTAACCAGTGAACGAAACTACGTCTGAAAACAATGTTTTTTAACTGTGCTAATTTGTATTTATGTTGCTGCCCGGGAGCAAAGTGGCGCTGTCGCCACTACGTTGCCCTCCACCGGGATCGCCGGCGGAGGGCTGCTGCTTTGTATTCTCCTGCCCGGCTCCCTGTAGCCCAAACGGAGGACTCGCAGGGGGAACAAAAGTACACAATCAACCTAGCGCAACTTTACTTATTTACGTTAGTTTGTCAGGCCAATTTAGAACTTTCGCTGAGTTAATGCTGATGCAGTGTTGAAAGGAAACTTTGATAGACAATTTTACTTTGCTCCAATTCCCTTCTTGCATATTAAATCTATCAAGTTCGTCAAGATCGCAACTGCTGCTTTTGTCTCATTGAGGAATTATTGATTGCGGCTAGAGCCTGTTTGAGTGGTTCTAACGCTGCACTTCGACTCATAACTTCGTTTTTGGAACGTGAAAGTTCTCAAAAAGGAGCACTTTCATCATCTGAATTGATCATGATGAAGCAACCTTAATGTTTCGAAGTGTTTCCACCGTTCGTTAACTTTCAATTCCGCTGAAACAATCATGAGAACATTAATTTATGTTTTGACTCGCATTGAAAACTCTTTACACGTGAGGCTGCTGCTCAATGCATAAAACTGCGGCCTCTCTTTCATCGGCTTCATAAAAGAGCATTACACTTTTTACGCTCAATGAAGAACGAGCTTTGGAAGCTATTTCCATTTAAAGATGACTGATGTAGAGATAGTTTCCCCAGGGGAAAGTCCACTTTAAAGACGGAAAGAACATTTCTCGCTCTGGGGATGATTAAAGTGAATTGCCTAATGACTAATCAGAAAATGCAAAATACAATTGTCTGGGATAAAAGCTCCGGGAAGTACGACTAAGCAGATGATGTGTATAATGCGAGAACAAAAAGGATATTTCGTATTGCTGTTGAAAAGGAGTCGTAGTTAAAAAAGAAAAACTGGATTAATTGTGAGAAGGGAAGTTTGCCCAGTTATTAAAATCGTCGCAAGCTTAGTTATGATATAGAAAGTCATGGTTATTTTTGGATTAACCATTAGTTGCGACATGTATTGCACTTGTTACGTTGCACACAATTATTGTGCTACTCATCCTTTGTTGTTGGTCAATGGAGATCGAATGAAATCTGTTCCGTTACAATCATGTAGAGTATATACGTAGTAAGGTATCATTATAAAGTAAAGTAATAATATTCTACCTACCGGTTCAATTAATTCTTAATAACACTTATAAAATTAGCGTTCGCCGTAGAAAATGACAAACGAATTAGGAAGTTAGAATGTGTTCCCACGTGCACAGTTCTACGTAATTAAAGTGCGCTGTAAACGTTACAGCTTCTAACGATTAACTCTCAATTACACGCTTGAATTTCAATTCAGTTTGTATAACGGGATTATCTTTGAAAAACAATAAAATAAATGTATTTACGTCCACTTGAAAGCACAGAACATATCTTTTTCGCATGCATTTATCAAGTAATGGTCAGAAGTTCTATACAAATCATTTCAAGGATTTTCTCGTCCTACTCGAAACTTTAACACTGCAGCAATTGATTCATAAATCCAATGAATTTCATTAGCGGCAGGTTTCATCATGTGAAGTTATTTTAGAAGCCCATGAAACTAGATAAAAATCTTGAATATATGATACTTGGTCAGCTCGTCCGTATGATATATAATCAAGATCTTTATCTATTTCCAAGGGCTTCTTAAAATGATTTCATATGCTGAAACCCGCCGCTAATGAAATTCATTGGGCTTATGAATCAGCAGTGTTAAAGTTTCGAGTAGGACAAGAAAATCTTTGAAATGGTCTATATAGAAGTTCTGAACATTACTTGGTAAATGCATGCGAAGAATATATGTTTCCTGCTTTCAAATGCAAGTAAATATATTTATTACATTGTTTTCAAAGTTAATTCTATTACAAAAACTCAACTGAAATTGAAGCTTTTAATTGAGAGTTAATCGTTAGAAGCTGTAAGGCTTACCTTCGATACCATACGTGGGTGGTCTTTTCATTCGGATGCTAAAAATCTGCAAAAATTAGAAATTCCAACTCCAAATAGACCAATGCTTACAAGAATCTGACTCAGTATTTCTGACAACGAAGAGAACTAACTACGCACTAAGAGCGTTCTCCGCAAGTTCATTTCAGCATCCAAGTGCCCTTCACCAGTCCGTAGTTTCAATCGATCGTCAGTATTTTTTCAGGTGTCACTTTGCACGCACGTCGCTGGCGGCTTTACCTATGTTTCCTTGAAACTTCAAGTCAACCTCAAACGTCATCATGCACTGTCCTAAGAAAAAAAGTAGCCGAGTTGGTGAAGTGACCAGTCGCCATTGCGGCTCCGCTCGAGCGTGGCCTGAGCGCCCTCCGGCCAGTGAGCAAGAACAGATGCACTTACCAGAATCAAAAGAATCTTTAGAGTTCCTGATATACGGGGCGGAGGAAATCCTAGCTGCGTTCTTACGAACCTAAGCAGCATTATTCATTTCTCAGCTTCATGAACGGCTCTTTTGCGAATTATTCGCTGTTCCAGAACGGATCCCTTTGCGTATAGGATTTTCTTGGTGTTTTCAGATAAAGAAATTGTCTCAATCGCTTTTCAGATTATTTGAGGATTTTTTCAAAATTATTCCCTGTGTAAGAGATATCGCGCTGAGTAAATAAACGTTTATGAACTTTTCACGAGCTAGACGCACAAATTTTACGAAGAACTTTGCACAAGATGGGAATATATTTTTATGAATCAGTAACATTTTAATGCACTCAAAATTTCATTCGAGCTTGATTGATGACTATCTCATGGATATTGTACTTACTCGATGATACTTTTCAAAACAAAGAGAATTAGTTGGAAAAAATTGGCTTTACGTAATTTCTATTACACATGAATGGTCACGATGTTACTGCATCGCATAAATGAACATTTCTTTTTCAACTTCGCGTAAATTTACAGCCTTGTACATGATTCGTCACGATTATTCCACGAATTTTTTTTAGGTCGCCTCATTGCTGGAATCACCCCAACGCTTTAGCTTCGTTGAGATGGAAGAGAGGGCAGTATTTCACAAGAAGTAAATCTAATTAGAGAGTAATTCTTCTCCTCGAAAATGAATACTTGAAAAAACAATGTTCGACGTTTGCTTACTAGAAATGCATAATTGTTAGAAATATCTGAATTAAATTCATATTATTTTCCTACTATTATTGCACTCTTGTCATTCACACGAATACTTTCATGCAAAATTTTGTGCGATTAAAAATTTCTGCATAAAACTTTGGACTTTGATAAGTTCAAAACTATGATAAAACTTGAAGTCATTCATATCTTCAATGTAAATCATTTTCTACATGGGTATAATTTAAATTTTTAAAACTTTTTTCAATAAACATTTTTCTAACATTAAATTACTTCCTGGACTGAAGTTCTGTTCAATAATGAGGCAATAATCAACATGAAATGCTTTCGTACAAATACGTTTTCTAACTGATCGTATATTTATTTTCTCTGATGAATTTTATAAGCTGAGAATATATTTACACAAGTGTTCAGTCTGACTACTGAAATTACTTTGATTCGAAGACATGTTTTGAATTTGTAAATCAATAAAAACCCTTTCCCTCATTCGCCCCTCAGTTAAGGCATTTCTATTCACATTGAATTAATTTTTAATTTGGAACCACAGACGTCAGTAAGGTTATTTTGCTATTCTCTGTAATTCGCGTAACTTGAAGAGGACCCAGAGATTCTCGGTGACGTTTCTTCAGTTAGACGTACGTTTCTATTGTATCATGAGTACTATTGTACCCGCCGTCTTACTTCAATTTTTCTTCTTTCTGTAGGCCAAGTGAGAATTACTGCCCAGTCATTCTGCAGAGTTCACTTCGCTACAATACGATAATCCCGTCCGAGTTCCTTTGTAAAATTAGTCGTGAAATTTAAGCTTTACGCGTCGCAGGGAACGTTCTGCCCATCAGAGGTTTCATAATTTATTCAAACGGTTATGCGTCAAAATTCTCCGCGACAGTTCTTTTGATTTCCGTCTTAGCTGGACCGCTCAAATAACTTTCTCTCGATATGTTTTTGAAACATCGGCCGATATGAGAACTACAATTACGTCTTAGCTTTAGAAATGTGGCTTGGTAATTTATTTTCACAGTCAATTCTTACAACATTTTTATTATTGCCGCAGTCGACAATTCATAGTTTCAGTGAAGAACATCAAAGAAAATGATGAGTATTTTCCATAAGCTAAATAATTATAAAAACTCTAACTTCCAACTCTTGTTCAAGTTTTCATTTGAATGAAACTAAATTTGCTTGTGTGAGGATCGGTTTCTTTCTGTCCAATTTCCTCTCTATCGTGGATATAAATTGTATAATTCACTTGAAACTCAAGATTAGAACCACCAGCCACCATTTCTCTCCCTCAAAAACGAGAAACAATGAGTCTAAGGCATAAAACTTTCAAATTTGAGACGCTTTAGCGCTCCCTTACTTAATAATCGAATTTCCCACCTTTATTGTTTCAGGACGGCGAACGTTATTATTAAACTAACAAAGTAAGGGGCGTATAACATGAATCTTCATCCGTAGTTATTGCCTCCTGTTTATAAAAACGATTAAGATATTCATGAACACCTGTTTACCAAAGTCCTCAGTGCTCCCAAGACGAACAGGAGCTATGCCAAAACTTGTGTACGTCTCGCATTTCTCAATTTTTTTGGGTAGTCCATCATGCCGTGTTGCGTGGCACCGCGTACAGGCAAGACACGGAGGAATACAAACTCACCTCGATAATGGATATATTAATTATTCACTCGCGCACGTTGTACAAAGTGTTCATTGATTTCACCGTACAAAGGAAATTGCCTCATTTCCTAAGTTTTGTTGGTATCTCGCAGCACGGTTGTATTACAGCTGCTCCCGCCGCTGTGCTTAGCCTTGTAATCTTTCTTTCGTTATCACTCCGCCTTTGATCGATGACATTCTTCCATTCGACACAATTTTATTTCATCGCCCGGCTTTGCGTGGTAACAAAGGAATGTTATACTTTTTGCCTTGCTTAGTAGCGATCTTTTGGACGTTGGTCTTGTTTCTTTTCACTATCGAAATGAACGTCGGGTATTTTTGCATAATTAACATTCACCATCAAGCACGAATCATTCACTTTTAGCTAGTGGTCACATTCGTTTAAATTGCGACTATCTCTTTTGGAGCTTATCTTTCAATCAGCAACTAGTAAATACTCTATCTATACTGTACCCATGTTTGCTGGAACACGAGTACTCTGCGCGAAGAACAGAAACAATAAAATATTATTTATGGGCGAATATCTACATACCTTGGGTCTCATAGCTGAAAATGATGTATATGCAGGCCGAGAAAACTGAGATTTCTCATCAAATAGTCATTGTCCGTGAGTATCCGCACATGATACTACGCAAGTTATTCATGCTCAAACACACTTAACACACTAAGGATTCATGTTGCAATCTCATTTTAGCTTCGAAATTACTGTAAAAAGGCCTCTATTTTCACCTTACCCACAAGCATAACTTCAATATTTTCATCATTCTAATCCTTGGCGTTCGACTTTGCTCGAAGTCTCTTGAACAGAAGGTAGAAAGTTAGCTGAGAACCTACATTGAAAGAAGAATACAGAGCGGCTCAGACGCACGCCAGGAATCTCAATTCAGTTAAATCGAAGAGGTAATGAAATTGGGAAATCTGTTCGGCAGCAAGTTGCCAGAAATTTTTAGTCTGACTTAGTCCTGTATTATCAATAGACTTTCAATTACGGCGGTTCATATGAAACGATGTTTGCCTCACTGGACCTTGAATAGCTGTAACTATAACTGATCGAAGTAAAATATGGCTGAAGGTTAGATTCCCTTCCGTTTCATGATCTTCTTGTTCTGAAAATAAAGCATACCACAACTGATGCGAGCGAGTCCTAAAACATTGGATAAAATATTGATCGGCTATAAAAATCACAATACGCTCTATGATTTGAAAATGTATCTCTGATGTAGAGCGTGAGCTAAGCTTGAACTGAAACGAAACTATCTTACAAATTTCTGTGAGACTCTCGTGTTAAAATTTCTTACTGTTATGACACGAAAGCATGATAGTGCTCATAGAAGGCAGTAGTCGGGCACGCCTAATCGATAGAATGTGATTTTATTGAGCAAATTTTGGATTTCAGGATAGCAAACCTTGCGTCTAATACCGCTAACCTCTGAGACTCAAATTCACTGCTATTGCTTGCAACAGATCACGTCCTTAATCGATACTTAGGATGATTGCACTTCAAAATTGATAGTTGAATTCCGAAGCAAATTTCATTTACTTAAATATTTCCTTCAAGTTTGAGCATGAATTTTTTACCTTCACCCTGAACAGTGTAAACAAATTCTGTTTAACTGGAAAATTTAATTTTTAATTAAAGCAGTTCTACTGATGTGATATATTTCACATAACGTTATGAAACAAAACAAGGTAGGCAAGCAACAGGCTCGTTGTTCTTAATGTTAGAGGTTATCTAAATTTCCAGAAACCTTAACCAGAATCAGAAGCATGAATTAGTTCCGACCGTAATGACTGGGTAGTGGTGTATGTACCAAAGTTTTATCGAGGAAATCCCGTGCACGAGATACTAGAACAACATTACCTTGATAAGAAACGAGCAACTTCCAACGAAAGTTCAAAGAGTGGAACTACTGGTCGGGGATTAGCGCGACAACAAATCAGCAAAGCTACTGTGGAGACAGGCGCTAATCTGCGAGTTGAAGTGCTTGTATGCTGACATCCAATGATCGTATGCACACAATCAATATTGGCTGGAGGAGTGTCGAGCGCCCTCTCTCAGACCAAGTGACCATTAATCAAAGCCCTTCGATATCACACTGGTCTTCATCCAAAGGTGTTTTTTCATGACACGAGGGCTGGGGCGACAGCGCCATGCAAGTGTTGCCTGCCCCTACAGATAACACTCGAGGATTTCAACTTTAATTGAAAAAGCTCTAATAAAGAGTCGATAACTGTTATGATCCTCAGTATTTATTGCCTGGAGTGCGGATGCAGGGGCGCAGGTGTTCATCTGAGGGAGCATGTCCAGCTAGGGGACTATCCTCCTCAGGGAGTTTTACCTAAAGGAGTATTCATTCCTCTAGGGGAGTGTTCGTTGAGAAGAATCTTCAGCTGGGGTAAGTGTTCGGGTTCGGGATGTGGTTTTGCTGGGGAGTGTCTAGATGAGGGCAGTGTTTAGGTAGGAGAATGTTTAGGGGAGAGGAATGTTTAGTTGAGAGAATGTTTAGGAGAATAGCGTTTAGGTGGAAGAATGTTTTTTTACGTGAGATACAGTGTTTAGGTGGGAGAGTGTTTTACTGAGGGGGAGAGTGTTAAGGTGGGAGAATATTTAGGTGAGGGGAATGTTTAAGCGTGGAGAGTGTTTAGGTAGGGGAGTGCTTAGGTGAGGCAATGTTTAGGTGGCGCAGCGCTTAGTGGGAGACATTTTAGGTGGAAGTGTCTAGGCGGAGCCACATTTAGGTGAAAAAGAGTTCAGTCAGAAGGAAGCGATCAACTGTGCGACTGTCATGAGGCCAGAGGAGGAGCTAATCACGAGTGAAAATCAGGTCGAGAAGGTTGTCCCCCGTTCACACACACCCGGAAGAAATAACATGTTGTACCTTCTTTTTTTCTCCCACATTGTGTAACACCTCGGAGGGAAATTACGAATGATACACTACCTTTCGAAATGCTTTCGTGCTTTTATTTTTGTTTTCTTGGAGAACAACACAATACGCTTACGAAGAGCTGTTACGTCAGTCTGACATGAGACACAGCAGCTCAGAGATGTAGAGGTGGTGCGAGCTCTTGAAGTTTATGAATGGATTCCGAGGGCATGATGTCGTTAAGTATCGATCGCGGGCCCAGAATTTTACTACCTATTGATCCGTAGAATCGAGTTCTATTATGGACTAACCCCTGGTCCAGAGTTTTGTTGGGGTACGTTTGAAACTCCTTCCTGGATACCAAAACCAGAAGAAACTCCAGTGATCGATACTCGTGTATTGGTAATCATACAGACCGTAATCATGATTTCCTCTCACTCCCCGGCTGTTCTTTACCCATTCAGAGACATGAGGCACAGAAACAAACTTTCACCAGTTTCAAATAAGTACTATTGCACCAATAATTTTTCCCATTTTTTCGTGCAAGTTCTTGTACAAACACTTCCGCGCACGTTTTAGATTGCCAAGAAACGTACAAAAAAATTCAGGATGTGTCAAATTCTAATTTAGACGAATTTAAATAATACTTCACAAAGGCGCTACGGTATTCTGAAGGGTTAAACTACCGCACATTCCCCTGTCATAGAGCGTGTAATTGGGCGACGGGACCGTGCAACCAGCGTAGCAAATTATTTCATCCCAGAGTTTCGAGTTTGGTGCTTTTAGGTCCTCTTTTGCACTATTGTAGTGCTCACGGCATTACAGTAGTGCTCACGGCATTATAGTAGTGCTCACGGCATTATAGTCGTGCTAATGGCATTATAGTAGTGATCATGGTATTATAGTACTTCTCACAGCATTTCAATGAACAGGCTTTAGTTTTTACTGCCTTCGCGTCTTACACACGCCCAATAGGTATTAGCATTTACGCTGGACGTTCGTATAAGGCTCCTATAAATTAATACTTTAGGAAACCCTGGTTGGATACGTACATACGTTCACTTACCCGGAGGCTGATCGACGCACTATAATAAAGAAACATCTGGAAACAAGTTGACCGTTTTTGTATTCTCTCTTTATGCTCCTGATGACATGAGCATGAGGGATTGATCTCAAAAATTATACGTTGAGAACATGCAATAAATATTACAATTGAGTCTCTAACGACTAAGCTAACCTGCTAGCAATGAAGGTTCTATATTTCTTCTTCGACAGCAGCTCTACTCGTAAGCTGGATCGTGGACAAAAGCCTGCACTCATTGAGAAAAATTTGGGCCATTTATCTGGTACTAGAGGCGTCTGAGGCGACATAGCTCGTAGCGTGATGATACGCCTAGACCGAGACTGGTCAATAACTACGTGTTATCGATCCATTCTTAGTTGCCAGCCATCCAACGTATGCTGGGAGGTAAACCACAAATAATGCATGCAATTACCTCTATTGATTTCGTCATTAAAAGTACTTTAAGAGATTTTGTCTGACGCTAGTAAGGTTTCCAGCCATGAGACCTTCATCAGAGACGACAAAATTGATAGGGGCGGTTCTCTGAAATAAATGGTTACGACGCTCTGTCCTCAGAGAGAGAGATAGTGATCTTTTCAATTTGGTACGCTGTTCTAACTTCATTGTAAGCCATAAGCCATACTTTCCATTTCCTTGCAATTGATATAAACACCGAAGTAAATCTACAAGTGAATATCAAAAGTAAAAAGTGGGACCAATCGATTCGTAGGATCAGTTTTCTTTTCGAGCTACGAGTTTTTCAGGATGGAGATGCACATCGCACACCCGAAGTCATGTAGTCACCGAGAGAGCAACGAAAGCTTAAATAAGAACGAGCTGCAAAAGGGCGCCAAGTCCGTTAAAATTCTCTATGTTTGACACGGCAGAATAAACGATGTCTGTCGGACTGAATTAAAGGATGGGGGAGAGACTGCGAAATAAAATATCGTGTGCAGCAAAATGGAGAGCAGCAACAATCCTCCCTTTCGCGTAATTTAAATTCCTTCTCTGTTATGTGACAGAGGAAAGTATAATAGGGCGTGGAATTGGTTTTCGTTAAGGGATTATGGTCTTAAATGATTAGAATTCTCGTTAAAACTATGAACCTATCACAAGAAGTTGTACAGAATTTTTTGGCATCTTCTATAGGAAGGTGATGGATTGTTTTTAATGCGGGGTACGTAGATCATGGGCAAATTTATTATCTTGGCTGTCGAGATATGCTCTGATGCATTGAGTTGCACTGTTTCGTTTTCTTGCGATGCTGGAGCCGAGAGCGTGTGCGAGAGAAAGCAATAATCAGCCAAATGGCTCCTTAAATAGGCTGGTAATCCCTCGACACTCTCGAAGCAGCTTCCATCTGAGGCATCATTTGTCTTTAGAGTAATTCATTTAGTTCGTTTTAGCTCCAGTGCTTGTGGAAACTCGGGCTGACTGCGCCGCAGCAACAGACACCGCAGGGCAACAGCAAATTCTTCTCGATTTTTGAACATTCTGGTTAAAATGTGCATGTTGATTTTTTTTAACAAGTCGCCGCTATTGATGCTTATCAAGCTCGGTTTCAGATGTAAGTTTTCGGCTTACCTCCGGTTTCCTTAAAGTCAGAAGATGCCGCGTTGTGTTTTGTATTTTGTCCGATTACGTATTCAGCCGCTCCGTCCTTGTTTGTTTAAATATTCTTGCTCACCCGCGGTCTCCCGTCTCGTCACAAATGCAGTCAATCCGATAAAAGGGTTGGGGCTCATACGACCAAGAGAAGGGTAACCAGTTTATGTGATCCGTATTCAAGATAGTTTAGATGGAATTTCCTCCAGCATTTCAGGTGCTCCCCTCAGCTCTCACCATCTACTCTCAAATAGGATCGGGACATAAACTACAAACTGAGTTTCGTGGGGACTTTCCAGTATTCATGAGACATGGTTTGCACGGTTGTCATGAGTATCTGTTAGCTTGGAAGTATTCGATGCAAATGTCTATTTTCAATTTTCGAACGGTGGGAGACCATTTTTGCTCACCACGTTCGACGATAAGCTTCCTAACGAAGAACGTAAGATCAAGTGGATGATGGTTCGTCAGCTAAGTAACTATCTTTTCAAACACCAAGCGCGCGTTATCTCCACAGCATGGAAGATTTGCTCAGGAAACCTCTCGCTGTAGAGTCTCAATTACGGACTTGGTTTTCTTTTCACGCTCTCTGTCTAACGAGCAATTCCACGCCGGGGTTTTTGTCGTTTCCGCTCAGGTAATTTCCTTTCGGTGTTTTCCTCTGCTGTGCGCTACTTAGCTCGTCAAAGCTTTGCTATTTGCTCTGCGCGGCCTTTCGCGAGGTGATTGTTTTCAAATTTCTCTCTGACATTTTGAGAGCAAACTACCCTGCTCGAAAATACAGAATCGTTCGATCAGAGTTCAATAAGGGTTTAGCAAAGTGTTGTAAAACGCGTAAGTATCGTTACTGACAATGTTAAGTTCATTGCTTGAAATGAAGGACTTTTTCCTCAGTGTAATGTCACGCTCCGTTAAAGATGATAAACCATGAGGCATTTAATTCATCCCATTAACACAAATGCCCAACATGTTGTAAAATACGATCACGTAATATTTTATCGTGATCCCTCCAATGGTTCGTGTTGACTCTTTCTTGGAATCTGACGTGCCTGTCGCTCACGCCGGCTCGGTTCGCCGGAAAATATATTCGGTGTAAGCCAAATATTGACTGCAAAGATCCCGGCTGCCGATTTACCTCAGCTCATTGTCATTCGTGGCGGTGCCGGCCCAACTGCCAGACAAAGTTTGAGCAAATTTCATTCGTTCATTTTTATACACGACCGACCACACGCTTCATGTTCTGGCGATATGGAGGTAGAATCTTTCACCTCGAACTCCAGTGCTGAGTGACCTTTTTCGTTCAGTGAACTTCAGCAAAAAAGATGAGTTAATCTCACTCAGAACTTCTTCGTATGGTTTGAAAAATAGTTTGATTCATATCTCTCCCACAAAAAAAAAACATTTTAAAAATGTCATTACTTAATTGTTATTACGCTTGGCTAATCATCAATGGATACTGAAGTTTTAAATTGTAAACATCATTTAATCGCATGTATTTATCTAACGTCCATTAAATAATTAGTTAAGGATTAAAAAAATGAAAAATTATTATTTTTCATTTTTTTAGCCCTTAAGTGAACCAAAAATACAATTCGAGTTTACCTAGAAAAACATTAAGCTCTCAAGCGTGAGTTTTCTCATTTTTAATGGCTAACAGATAAATTGCATGTGTCACTAAAACAAGAGCTCCTCTCCGTGGTATACTTTTGAAACGGCAGCAATGTGGAATACGACCTTAACTTCGGTGTCCAGAACGGAACATCGTGCGCTCTTTATGAAACTAACTGTTGATAAAGCCGACAAGCGGAGGCTAGCAATTCGGTTCTAAGATCGACCAGTTTGTTGTTGCCTTGGATGAAGGTAGAGGCTCGCTAGAATACCGAGCAGATGTGCCTTACTGTGCAACGGCAACTAACTAAATAGATTTCGGTCGGCCGTCCCCGTAGTTCCACCCTAACTCGCTCTCTGAACCCCACACCGTCCCAAAAATAACGCAACCGAAAACTTCGAGCAAGAAATTAATTTTGAAGGACTAGTAATTTTGTCTTTACAGCAAACGCATTACGATCTCTACATTTATCAGTGAAAACGAAAAACCTCGCGAGGGGAAATTAAAAACCCACTAAGCACGCTGTTGGCCTTTATTCTAATTTCTAAAATAATATAATGAAAATTTTCCCGTCCTTCAAAAATTTACTTGAACTTGTTTTGTTCCATGTATTCGTGTAGAATTTTACTCCGTGGCTTAATTCGCGTTCTTTTTAAGTGAGTTTGCCCTCGTTTTGTCACTTCAAACCATGGTCCTCTTACACAAGCTGGGTGTCTCTGTTGCAATAGCATTCACAAGTTGCTTTGACTAGATTCCCCCCATCCGAACCAGTTGGTAAATCAGATTACGCCGGAGCCGTCCTTTGCACGTTGACAAAATAGAAAGCGTAAATGCTCGAACCAAGCGTTGGTTACTTCAAAGTCTCAGCGGCTGAGGATCTACAGAATCAGCTTTCTCTTCTTGCTTTGTCGTTCTTTCGTTCCCATCCCGACTCTTTTTAAGGACCATTTTCTCGCTGATATTTAAGCATTTAAATTCCTCACTCGATGAAAGCTTAATGCTCTTTTCCATCCTTGAACTGGAAATTTGAAAATTGATTTGGTCTTCCTTGTTTTTTTCGGACGTATCTTTTGAACTTCGGGCATTTTGTGTCGCAAGTGTTTTGAAATAAGAACTGATACGAGTATTCGTGAAACCCCTTGGATGTTCTGTGTTCCTAACTGCTGAGCCTGTCGTAAATGCAAACGCTGAGCAACAGATTCAATTATCGCTGAGCCAACTCTTCTAAATAAGAGTGCGCAGTCAATTTCTTAACCCTCAATCCTCGCAGAGTGTTATAACAGGAATAGCGAAATTAATTTTGGGATCCATGAATAGCTTCTTTTATTCATATCTTACATATTTTTTGAAGGACCGTCATCTACGTTATTTTACATGAAATTTGGATGGCGAACATTTTTATTTCTTGCACAGGCTGTGAATATCTCATCCACCTCCACCTAAAACTCAGCTCTACTAATTTTGCTAGTCGAGTAACGTTTAGCGGCAGTTCTATGCACAGCACATTACAATTCCGAGCATGAATTGCAATAAGTTATTTTCTCTATTTCTCGACGCTCTTTCGTTATGGTGGGGAAGTTTTTCTTACAGGGGATACGTCATCATTTGTCACAATACTTCTTACGCTGCCTTGCTCCGGTCTTGGACAAGGTGGGTGGGCACTCCTTACACCTTCTTCATATATGGTCCGCTACACGTGGCTCTTCCAAAGAAATAACAAGGAATTTTTCCGAATTTTTCCCCTGTCGTTAGATAAAACATTTACAGATAGCACAATTTTTAATCGGGATGCTCGAACAGGTAATCAACTTGACATTCACTAGAGAAAATGTCTAAGCAATGAAAGGTTTTCGTCTTCTTGAAAAATCTTGAATTTAATACCATAAATGTTTATTTTGCATCATTTTAGAAATAAGCCTGTATCGAACCTTATACTTTATTTCTTTTCGTAGTTCATGGTTAATTCTTTCACGTACTGAATAAAATCCAGCTAGTAATGGGAGAAAGAAGTCTAGCCATCAATTTCCTTGAATCTTTAGTGTTCTTCGCATTAAATATTCTGATGTTCTTTTGAAGACTCAGAAGTCGACACGCTTCGTCGCTGCTCATGATGGATCAGAGTCTCAACAAATAGACCGACGTTGTTCCATCACAATCCATATCAAAGCGAAATATCACTGAGGCTGTTTCGATCACTTTAATTACAAGATTGAAACTGAGAAAGCGAAATAGAGAGTTTACGTTTTCACGAAACAAATATTATTATTCATCGAGCTGGTGAATCACTCTTGAAAAACTATTCGAAGTATTGATTTCATCTAATATCACCAATTTCCGCAGAATTCAGTGTTATTTTTGGGTATTTCAAAACATTTTCTAATACAATATTTTAAATACCACTAATACCTACGAAGGCATTTTACACCAAAATATATTTCTGATGCGGGAATGTTTTCTAGCGTCTAGAAATTATTCATTTGCGGTGGATTTTTTTACCTCTCCACCCAAATTTATTCGCTTTCTGGACTTGAAATCTGCTGGTTATATGAGAGCGCTCAAGGTTGCCACCGCAGAAAACTTGCATAGTTAAGCGAGTTCCTCATCGAGTGCTGACTGGACCAAAATGAGTCAGTTGGTTATTTTACTTAATGGACCAAAAATGAGAGTAATAAACACACTGGTTGTAAGAATTCGACATTAACCTAGCTTTCAGAAATGCAGTTCTGTTGTTTTCTTCATTGCCGACACTTGGGCGTAAAATTGATTTCCGTTTTTACCCTCTCAGGGGGCATAGGATAGGCCATGGGCAATAGGGTTAGGTATATCTTATATCATCCCCAGGGGGACATTGTTTGGTTACCTCAGCTTTAGTTAGGCCATCAGGACTTCAATGTTTCGTGCCCACTTTGTTTCTTTCCATTTTCATACCTCCTCCGTTGATGATTTTTTAGCTTTTCTTTCTCTGTCTTCTTAACTTGCTGTTTCTTTGCGCCGCAAGCGAACTTGTGTGGGAACACACCTTTTGCATAAATTCCCCGTTCTCCAAAGTCCATTCTATTGTAAATGGACTCTTCTCTTTCGGTACGAAATAGTTTGAGTTACTAAGCACTGCTATCCCTACTACTACTGCTATGATACTTTCCATTTATACGGCATATGTTCCTTTTGATGCCGAATTCTTCCATAACACTTTCCGTTTCGACGTTATAACAACGTGACGAAACGTTGTAACGAAATTACGTTATAACGTTTCGTTACGTTACGTTTCGACAAATTACGTTATTTTCAGAGTAAATGACAACTTCAGATGGTTGTTTTACTCTTTAAAGAAAATAATGCATATTTATGCAGTATTTCAATTTGTACTATCAATAAATTATGAGTGAGTAGAGAACGAAAATGAAATCCAGTGCTGTTTTCATATGCATCAAAGTGTTATTTCACCCGGCTGATATTGAAGAAAAATATATTATCAATTCAGGTTTTTTTTGGAGTGCTGTGGATTTTGTGGCCTACAATTGGAGTGTAGATCTACATTAAACTAATTTTTACCTCAACACTAAATTTTCTATTTTTTCTCGGCTTTTCCAAAGTAAAAACAATGAACTCGATACTCTGCAGTAAGTGCTAAGGCATAACGGCTTTCATAAATTTTTCATTTTTAAGCTGCTCTCAAAATTACGTTTCGTAAATCGAACCAGAGCGCGTAACGTATGAACGTTTTTTTTTTGTTTCTTCAAATGCTCACCAATGAAGATATTCTTTCCATCGATCTTGGACGGAAGACACATTTTACGTATACATTTTGTACGTTCGGATGTGCCTCTCCAGCTTCTCATTCAATCGTGATATTCGCATGCTAGCGTTTCGTCTCCGTGAAGAATTCTTCTGTTCTTCCCCATACAAGTGTTGACCTGAGACCCCTGCTATTTGCATAGTATATCAATATGGAAGGTTGGACGACCCTCTCTTGACCCTTCCGATGACCAGGCAAACTGAGGACATTACCACCACCTGTTCGAGCGACCGTGGTCCTTTTGCTAATTTCGAAGCGCAGTTTCCATCACGCGCTTGTCCGTCACATTCATCGGGGTTTTAATATCGCAACTGTCATGTTACGCACTGAGGTATCAGTTGGAAAAAACTTTTTCACTAACCTCAAAATCCTTTACTGATTTCGGAATAAACTATTTTTTTTTTTTTNTTTTTTTTTTTTTTTTTAAGTCTTGAGATATTTGATTCTATCAAAATCTCTCAAGGTTAATCAGCTTCCTTTTCTCTGAGTATTATTTTTCTCGCTGATAATTCGCTTTCGAAGTTGAACGGTATGATAGAAGAGCCCTAAATATTATTTCGTGTAGCTCTCATTGGTTATGGATGAATATCGGTCTGCGATTGTAGCAGGAAAACTCGTTCAATTGAGTTGAGAGGGTAGTAGAATGGCAGTTTTGCGAAATCGTTGCAAACATTTTTTTTGTAAAAATCTTATGTATTTCATCAAAAATCATCCTCTCAGAAGCTACACGTCTTTCGTTTTGAAAATCAGTTCTATTTTTGTTCAAAGATCCTGCATTGTGGGCCCCGCAGCGCTGGAATTAGTTCGGTGTTAGGCGTATCGTTAAGAATAAATTAAATCACCTACGAGTGAGCATTGTACAAAAATTTCGCTTTCATTTTGTCATCCCTGAAAATTTATTCCAAGAAATTGAAGCGTAAGCCTGACCTTGATACAAATTCAAAATTTCCCTCATCTTTATCTCTCATTACTGTAATTTGGTAATATTGAATGAAATGAGTTGTGTGAGTAGAGATTATTTCAAAGTAAGCTCTCATTTCGTTACTTGTAACTACTTTTAAGTTACGGTGTTATTTATTAACGGAGAATGCGCATTGAATTACATGCAATTCCTTCCTTAGAATCGGAATGGAACATCGCAGCGGCGAGAAAAGTAATTTCAAGTTTTTGAGCAAATCTATTTCCGGGGTGCCAATCGGTTACCTTAATTTTAGATGTGTGGGGACTCTGTTGCTTCAGATTCTGCAAAACCGGGTAATTGAAATATGGTATGAGTTTTTTGTATAGTTAATAGAGTGGCTGGAGGAGGACAAAAGCTGATGCTATTTGCCCACAGCGGCGGTGATATGCGGGGACCACATCGTCCACACGAACCCTCATTGCCTCCCTCCTCACACTCAAGTGATCACTTCTCCTCACACCCAAGTGATCAGTCTACCTCAACACTCTCAGTACCATCTGACGCCCTCCCAAGACCTCACCAGGGTGGTGGCACCTCGCTATCGCTCTCAAGATCTAACAGGTATCGTTTTTTTTCTTTCAAGTCCCTATTCAGTTGATCTTTTCATTAATCTCTTTCCTTTACGTTCCTGCCACCACTCGGACTGGGAAAGTTTTCTGTACTGCGACAATAGTCCCCGTCTCACTCTGTTGGTCCTACTTCACCTTCTGGTCATAGTCCCAGCAGTTGTTGCCGTTCCCTCCCTCTCATTATCTTTGACTGCAACATTGTTCGGGTATATATAAGCAGAATGCAAGCACGTTTTCCACTTCCATAATACCTTCTCTCTGTGATAAAAGCCCTCCCTATAGATATACTACTTCTTTTTTGCAGCGATGAAAATGATTTTCACTGTGACCCCCTTTTTTACGCTGCAACAAGCTAGTATACTCGTCTTTCTCGTTGCCTCGCGTCTTCAACTTCTCCCTCTCGCAGCACGATTTTCTCTATTTTATCCACTATAGCTGTGCTCTGTATGCACTCAAGTGATTGTAATTCTTGAATTCCACCTACTGCTCGTCAAGCTGAGCGCTTGAAAAGCGCTTGCCTGCTTAGAATATTTTTCTTTATAGCGTTTAGAGTCTGGATGAATCAGATGCTTTATGATGCTCCTCGTAATAGCGCTGTTTTGAGTAACTCTTGACGATTTCAATCACTAATTCACGTAATCAGCTAATACATTTATTCAGACACAGTTGATGGCTGTCTTTCAAGAATATCTGCCTTTTGATTCGTGTATTTCAGAATGGTAATTGCGCCACGAAACACATGTAAATAATCACGGATTTGTTTGTTAACTCTCATGTTAGAAAGTCTACTAGTGTACGTATTTAACTTAGATCTCGCATTTGCTTTTGCATCCGTGTTCAGCAAAAGTAATATCGTAAATCTTCCAGAGCCCCTTGCTTGCTGTCCTTCATGCAGGTAAGACAGTGCAGTTTTGCACTCTTCAGTTTGCATATTTTGAACTTTCAAGGGTGTGTTACCATGCCAACTTCTAATTGTGATTGTACCTTTATTTGCCGTTATTCACGGTCCATGATATGTTTGTACGAATTCGCTGACTTTCTCATTGGTGAAAGAGTCCAATTGAGCAACATGTATAGTCCTGACGTTTCAATGCACTCCCTAAAACGTAATTCATAATTCGATTTTGCATAAATCACCGTTTCATGCAGAAACTTTTACGAACTTGAAACTTAGTATACAATATCCAAAATTTGTTTAAGAATAAACAGGCTTGGGAGCGTATCGTACGAGTTCAAAAAGAAAACCGGACTCGGCCTTTGTGTCATCCATTGCAGAAAGAGGAAGGAGAGCACCTCCAATCGTTCGAAAGCAATGCCTGTCTATATTTCGCTCAATTTCTAGATGGAGCCTCTTGCAATATCGCGACCCCATCTGTCATGACACTCGAGCTCTGTATCGACTCCGTCCTCTTATGAATGTACGCACCGCCGTGCTCACGTAGCCATGCAAAATTAGGTCTTCCTTCACTGGTCCATTATCAAATTATTTTGCGGCTTCTAAACGGAACCCCCAAACTTTATTTACGTGTGCATTTGTTTGAACTATTAAAAATTGGAGAGAAATGTCGAAGTTCGAGGATCTTCTGATTTGATGTGGAAAGGTTCTCGTGCTCAGGATTCTTGAACTTCAGCAATACGCAATAAATGCAGGGTTTTATAGTTTTCAAAAATCAATTTCAATGATCGATCATTCCCTGAAGAATAAAGATCGCCCTCAGACGGAGCATGCAGATTGCCGCCGTACTTCCCCTCTCATCGCAATTTATGAACATTTGGAGCGAGAAGTCAATGTTTCGCTCGGATGTGCCGAAACAATTCCACCTGACTGCAAAGATTTACATTGCAGAGAGAGCAATATTCCCATCCTTAATAGAGTTGGGTTTATGGTAAACTACTGCGTGAGCGCCTTTACGTCATATATTAGATTTCTATTAAGATACGACGTGTACGGAGCGAGGTCGCTCCTATGGGTTTGCGCAGTTAAAGGTGGAAAAACCAATGTAAAGAAACGGAGCGTAATTGATTTTCTGCCTAATAGGAAATAGAACGTTTTACGCTGAAGAATAAAACTAAAAAACATCAATATTTACGTGCATTTAGAGCAGCTTTGAATTTTTTAGGTCCGTTCACGCTGACGAATTTAGTTGTTCATTTCCAAGCTTCAAGTCTTTCGAAGTTGATGAAATTTGAGACGTCGCAAGGCCAGAATTTCGGAATTGTCTCCTGCAGTTTTCGTGTTTTTGCATTTCTTGTCAAACGTGATGGAACACAGTAACATCTCTTTTCTTTTCTCTCGGATGAACTCGGGGCCTCCCCATTCGAGAGCACCAGAGGAATCCGTGAGTTTTTCTCGGAGTATTTCTCAACATCGTACCTCAGTTGCTCCCGCGATTACGAATGGTGCAAAGTTTTGTTACTGAGCGTAGAATTTGGAGGCTCCTCGCACAACAATGAGCTGACGTTGCTCCATTGGATCCAGACATGGATGGTTGCTGCTCACTCTCTTGACATTTACGCCTGCAAATGCCGGACGCAGACCTCACGTACCGAGACTCATGAGAGGCTCTGTCCGCCCAAACTTGCGTTTCTTGTCGTGAAAACCTGAGGTCACGTTGGCTCTGTAAGACATTTTTTTTAAGATACTCTGGGACTGGTTAGTGTTATTATAACCTGCACCGTACACCACCATTTGTATGAGCCTGATGAATCTACAACGACAAGAAATTCATTTTTCTTTGTTTAAAAGTAATCGAATTTTTTGAGTTTCTTAATACTTCAGCCGATATTTTAGTCACGTGCTGTTAAATTTTTCATTGTAGTCTCAAAATTTCTTGATTTGAATGGTAAGCCCGTTAGTAACTTAATCTGAGCAGGGGGTATAGCATAGGCAATAGTGTTACTTAGTTAGGTTTATCTGTCTAAAGCTAAGGGAACTAGAAACGTCAGTAGGGCACTGCCTAGTTACCTCAACTATAGATGGGCCTCTGATACTTTATCTTTCGCATCCATCTTGATTCTTTCAATTTGTAGACTTTTTTGCTATCTCTTCATTGTCTTTTCTTCATCATCCTTTACTTGCTGTTGTATGCGCAAGGGATCCCGTTTGGAAACATAGCTTGAGCACAGATTCACCGGCTTATACATTTTCACACGTTAGAAAAATTTTCATGATGTGAAAACATTCACCTTCTCATTCAATTAAAATATGACGAAAAAACGTAGCAATAAGTAATAAAACGACACCTTTTTTACACTTCACTCTGATGATGAGCTAAGTTTTGCTCGAAAGCTCTAGAGAACTAATATTTCATGTCAGAATTAGTAGGTTTTCACCGGTTATAGTCTTGTTTTTCGAATTTAAATAAGATTCACGCGTTACAATTTAATTCGTTAAAAAAATGAGTGTAACTCACAAAACTGATATTAACTAGGGAGCGTCTAACATGTTATATGCGGAACTATGTGATAACTCGGAAAGATTTAAAATCGTTCTCAATATCTTCGCTCATTTATTCGCTTGTCCACTAAATTGAGTCTCTTCAAACCTGATTCAGATAAGACCAATTAATATATTCATAATTCCTTATGCGCTGCGCAAGCTCCGAAAATGTTTCTATATTCTTAATTTAACAAACAAGTCAATTTATAATTAATGATGCACATGTTTTGATGCTAGATATTTATTTTAAATGCATATTTCATAACAGAATTTTTGTATTTCATGAAGTAAACTCGTATATTAAATATGCGAAAATTATGGAAATGAAGACTTGCATTGCATGGTCCTATCCAGCTGCAAAGCAAACTTGGTTGTATCTTCAGTTTATTTTTGATTAAAAAAAACAAATCTACTCAATTGTATTTCAAACTTACAGTTCAACAGTGTTAGCCCACAGGATGCAAAAGTCGAGACAGTTCCTGTTTCAAACTTTTTTGTTAAAAGCACTTAGCATAGAAATATACATTAGCGAATATTTCTATGCAGTCGAGTTCAGTTTTCGTTGAGTTTCCTCAAGCAGCCATTTGTTTTCTGGTCGTGACGCTAAAAGTCCGTGACTTTGACGCTTGACGGTCTCTTTTTCACTCGCCCGAAAACATATCTCCTACACCTAATGGGATTTCAAAAAGACGTTGTCCGTAGAACCTCACCAATGTCACCATCACCCGAGGTAATAAAATTAAACGTTGGAGAAAGCTCCGCGTAAAAAAGAGTAATGTTTACGGAATGCACATAAAACTGGGCTCGAGCACCCATAAGGAATTGCGGCCCTGGTTCTGCATACGAAGCACAAGATGAAGAGCGGTGTAAAGTCGTACGCGTTAGACCATCATTGTATGCACCAGAGCGTCGTCTCTCTTGTCTGGAAACGGTACCGGCAAGTTGAACTGCTGCCTCGCCACCATTTCATGCTCTTCACAATGGGCTCTCATTTACATCCTTGCATTTAAAGTAATGACTAATGGTACTTGCCCTTCTCTTTTTGCATCAAGATGTTTATAAACATGCTTCCGAACGATCCTTGCACCAGACTAGTGACTTGAGGGTTGCATAATGAATTGGTATTCTCATTCTAAGCTATAGCAGGTTGGAAGAATTCGTTAATTTCGTCTTAATAGCGATAGGTAAGTTAAACTTCGCAAAATTTATATAGATATTTTTTTGCGTATTACTTTGCTTACATGGTACGTATATCAACTCTGTGAACAGAACTGAAAAGCAGAATCTTTTCTCCCAAATAATTTTCATACCAGAAAAGTACCCGGAGGTTACACATAAATGACTATAATCAAATTTGGTAGAAACTTATGGCAAAAATGGACTCATTCTCATCCAACTAGGAATTTTTTATCCGAGTCATAAGTTTTACATTGTCGCACAGTTGTCAAAACCAGAAAATGAAATGATTCATTGACCCACGTCTCACAGTAATCAATTTTAATTGCATTCCGTACTTTCGTTAAGTACCACAAACGTTTTCCAGCATTCTTGGTTACGATCCAGGCTACGCCAGTTGAACGTACACTAAGATTATGCCACTTCCAACTACCACGGTACCCCTTGTCTCACACGCGTTAACGACTACCGCCTCCCATGGACTTGTATCTCCGACGCGAATTCAGCACTTCCTTGACGACACCCGCCAATCGCGCATTTAAAGTTCGCAGCTTGACGCAGCGGCACGCTGGAGTGTTTGTCCACGAGACGTTCTCTGTTGACTCAGGCGCTAGGTCCCTGAACTTTGTTCTCTCGCACGAGCCTATAAAAGCTGGTTGCAGCCTCCACGTGGTAGATGGCTTTGTAATCAGGTGCACCCAGGACGTGCTGATCTGTGATACTACGTTCTGGAACTTTTGCTTTTAGGATTTCTTTGTAGATACAGTTTTAAATACTTTCAAAGGTATGGATACAGTATATGAATTTATTTCTAGCTAGGGGTAATGTAAGAAGGAGCGATTGCTTTGAACTGCATGCTAGGTATAATGACTGATAAACTTCCAGGCTGGTTCTTTTATTGAAAAAGAACGTTAGGTGTTTTTTTTACTATAGTTTCATAAGGTCGAGTTTACCTCAATATTATTAACAAGCTTTCAAGTTATCCTATATTTTTACCTGAATCATTCTAGTACTCGTTAGGTGCACAAGGTGTTAAAGAATGAAGAATGAATCATTTCTTCGGAGTAAACGTGTTGAAATACAATGTTCCGGCCGTTAAATTTCAGATGCATCACAATATACTATTTACCAGATTTTCAACGCCAAGTTTATATAATTTTGTTTCAGTCCAAAACGATATAGTCCCTGGAAAGTCCGGAAACAGTCATGCGGTCCCTTAAATGAATTTGGCGACATGTGTCTTTCGTATTTCGTCGTCATATTCTCGCCAAAATGTTCTCCATGATAAAATCCGCACATGGTAAGCGAATGTTGGAGTCACAGTGAATTACCTCCTGAACCAGTGTCCAGAGCATCATCAGTCTCTGTTGCTCACGTACTGCCATAAAAGTTATCTTTTGAATGATGTACGAGCATGTCCACCGCGCACACGCTCGACAAAATACTAGTTGCAAAAGTAAACAAAAAGGAGTATCTTCATGAATGCGAAAAAAGTTACGAGGTAGTGCATTATCAAACAAAACAAAGAACAGAAGGAAAAATTTTTCCAAGGTGCAGGTGAAACACCTTTTCTTTATTTTTGTGCATCTAAAATGTAACCCATAGACCGAACAAAGAAAGAAAACGCTACTGCTGGTCCTTTTTCCGTTGGGATGTTCTCAAAAACTGCAAGGTTGCGCATGCAAAGAGCAAGACAGAAGTTCCCAGGCCGCTTTTATTTTGTTCACGGAGACGCACTCCTTCATCCCCAACAAAGGTTGTCCACAAATTTTGAGACCGGATTGTGAGGTGAATTGTGAATGAGCAGCAATGGATGAATGCATGGACTTCAGATTTGAATTTTTCTTCCATGGTAAGTTTGCCGACATGCCATGACAAGCCAGTTGTAGGGTCAGAGTTATGAGTTCGTCCTTAATTTATTCCTCGGTTCGTGTTTTCCTTATTCGGTCCTCCTATTCCCTTCACTTGGAAGGAGTAAACTTTTTCTCCCCAGGCAACGTCGGTAAACAACGCACTTTGGTCTTCTGGGACACCGACTTCTAAACTTACCAGTAGCTGCGTTAGAACTTACTTCGCCAGTCTTCACAGGAGCCTAATGTTTGTGCCGCGCGTCTCCTTAGGCGCAGTGTAATGGATACTAAGAATTGCGACTGAGACCTTGTCGAAAATAATACACCCTTAGAAAATATTCGTAACTTTTATACAAAAGTTGTGAAATCAGTTCATGTTAATCATGTAGAATCAATGTATAATGATGATTCAGAAATTCGGAAATTTTGGAAGTTGCTTCATACGAAATTTTAATGGAGCAATCTTCTTGAATTTTGAATTAAGTTGGAACAACATTTTTAATCACGAACATATTTTTAGTGCGCATGAGGATATGGCTACCACGTTTTGTTATATTTTTCTCCATCAATGCGTATCATTGGCTTCATTAATTTTGAAACTGAACAAAAGACGTGCTCCATGAATTGTAATTTTCAATTTATTACAGAATATTTACCATCTCAACTGTTAATGAACTTCCTCGATGAAATCAAGCAGATCTTAGCATGTACCTGAATTCATCAGAGCGGGCAAGAACCTGATTGCACACGGTATTCGGATTACCCTTGGAGCACTGGAAAGATTTGGTAAAATGATGAATGATGTTTCTTACCAAGCAATAACGATGGAACGGAGAGCGATTTGTAGGTAAGACTACTTTCGGCGCCGATATTCAGTTTGCCTGTCCGTGGACTTGCGTTGATTTATGGGCAAGGCGGGTGCGCCCAAAATTAAAGGTTGCGCCTGAAGACGCTTCTCGGAGTCGCGGGGACGACGCTGCGGATAGACACAGAGCGGTGGGTGGCCTGTAATCCAGAGCGCAAACAGCGCTTTGCATAAGATGCTGGTTTGCCCCACAGCCAACATTACGGAACCCTTGGCGTGCGCATCGCGTTTAAGCCAAATTACTCGTTCGCATTATCTAGTAATACGCCAAAAGAATAGTGTTGCGTCCTCGATATATTTTCTGCTGCCTAGTACAATAATTTGAACGTGTAGCTTAAGCTATTTAGTTCATCGCGCTTCTTTCCTACTTTCCATAGGGAGTATTGAGATTGACCATAACCATGAATCAAAAATTAACTTTTCTTGAACGGCTCTTCTCTCCCGTGCCTGCGAAATAGCTGCTTTGAGATATTTTTAGCTCATATAGAAAGCTGCGCTAGTTGCTTCTATCTCACTTTAACTCCTTGAAAGCGAGGACGGCAAGGACTCTTTTGTTCCCCACTTGAGTGTTTCGCTTTTTTTGTGAAGTTGTGGGCAGTGTTGGCGGTGCAAACATGCCTCTAGTTACCCTCTCTGCGTCTTTTCTTTACTCCGGCTCGCGAGACATTCGCACAGCATAATTAGTCCGTACGTGTAGAGCCGTTCACATATTTTCCATTTTGCTGAAAATTTTACGCTTTCGTGTAGGTGTGCTGTGACACTTCCCTGTCATTAACTTAGATAGTTTTCAGCAGCTAACTTTTTATCTGACATTCATTTTCGCGTTCTTCAATTTGTAGAAATTTTGATGCACATTACTAGTCAAACAAGTTCTCATTAAACTCTGGCGCAAGGAGAATGAAAAAATTGCAAAAATTGAGAAACCACGAATAAAATGAACGTAAGCTCATAATTAATCTTTATAGTTAATGACTCAAACCAGACGAGTTTGCACTTCTTCTCTGTATACAGCAGCTTTTAACTTAATAGTTTTGTGTCTGACGTATTATTCCCTTCCAGGCTCGTTGTATCGAACACCAGTTAATATTTTAACTTAAAGCAAATTAAGACTGTTCTCTGATAATAAATTGAGCGTTAATTTATGCTCTAATATTGTAACCCTGGAATCGTGTCGATCAGTTCTTCGCCTTCAGACTTACCATGAATGCTGCTCAGAAGTGACGGCAATATGTTCTCTGCTCTCCACTGAACACCACCAACCTCACCACGAAAGTGCTACACTTCTGTCTCTCTCTCGTCCTCTCTCTCCCTTCCCTGAGTGATTATGGTGACGAGTATATTGCTCCAGACAGCCAATATGTTCCGGGACTAATTTGCTGTGCTAAAGACTCATCATTTCCATTGCTAAGACAGCGAATATAGAGAGAAACTCCACCGCCTCTGAGACCAAACGTAAGTGGAAAGACTTCGGAAATTCTGTCTCGTTGACTGATGAGGTCGAGTTTCAGCGCAAAACTCCAATCTGCAGAAAAAAGCGACACCTCTATGATTGCTCAGATTTTATTTCATTTGTAAAGATTATATCAAGGTCTCGCAATACTCAGAATTTCTCAGCGACTATTGACGTTCTACCCTGTTTTCCTATAAGATCCTGTTGCGATTTTCAGAAGTTGCTTATCATCGGTAAAAAATATTGGGTTAAATTTTCTTCTTCGAATTACAGACTTAATTACTCGAGACCTTTTATGACGTTCTGGGTAAAACTAATGAACATGAAATTCATACAACTCGGATGTTCCTATGTTAGAAAAACTGCACTCCAACAATTTATACGATATTGCCAACATTCAAATATTTCGCTCAGAAAGGTCAAATCACTCTCCTCTTCACCTTATTCAGCCATTTGTAATCACTGAAATAGTTCCCAACATAGTGTTAGTAATTCTAACTATTCAACTCTCTGTAGCAGTCAGAATGAACTAGAACTCTGAACTTGAGAGCTCCTTAATATATTCACAGAAAAACCTCAATTGAACAACGATCAGTTACGCATTGCTCAGTAAAGTTACGCATTGCTCCAACTCCCTAGCATAGCTGCGTGTGTGGGGTTGGTGTGGTATGTTCGGATGTTTGTGTGTCAGCGTGTATGTGTGGGTGTATGTCAGCATGTATGCGATACAAAACCGTGTGTAGCGTGAAAGAAGAAATTAAGTTCAGGATTTAAGTTTTAAACACAATACCTGTTTTTCTTCAATTTAGTTACCGTTATTTAGAGTATGATATTTTAAAACTGGTATTTCTGTGTTTCTTCAGCACTGATGATGGAAGCTTAGTATTTTGAGACGTATGCAAAATAATTTTAATAAAAAATGTTCCCAATTACGTTGGTTCTTCTTTTTATCTCGAAAATTATGTTTCTCAGATACCGATTTATTAGTACATATTCATAGAAATGCACCAACATTTAAGAAATTCTTTTCGAAATTTCCGATGCTATAATCTACCCTTACCATGCTTCAAAAGAAAAGAGATCTGCACTTGTAGATTCGAAGGAACCATTACAGTTGTATTGATTTGAAGAAATGTAGTTGTATATAAATTCCCTGTTTATTCCATAGTATGCTTGCAAGTTTCTTCGGTACCTTGTAAATATGACCGAGACAATTCAAGACAGTTCCGATCCCATGAAATTCAATTGCCTAATTCCCTCATGAAGCTTTTTTTGCGGGGCAAGTTTTTTATTTCGAGGGTTTTAAGTACAATTAAGTACCTATAACTCTCCATCAGCATTTGTTCTTTGCACACCAAATACACAAGTAATTTCGATTGATCTGCAAAGAATATCTTTTGCTAATCAACATTCACAATTCAAGTTATTCAACAGGTCAACTCTGTGTTAAATTTTTGGAACGAAGACAACTTTTCAGTACTTCTAAGCGTATTCATTGACCGTTGAATTAAAAGGAAACAGTACTTAACTCCCTAAAATGTTATTGAATCAGTAATTTATGCAGTGGTTTTTCTTCAGGGATTCGCACGCCTCATTTGACGCTAACTTTTGTATACACACAATAGAGTTGATTACCTGATTCAGCTTCTCCCCACAGTGCGCAAACTCGATAGTCCTCTCCCATGTAGGGGTAGAAGACATGTATGTTGAATGTTTTCCATACAATATAAGGCGATTAATTTTTCATATCTAAGTGAGCACGTGTTGTGAACTTACTTTTATCCGTAAAATTGTTGACGAATCAAATTTATCGATGAAATATTTCGTTCCCTAAAACTTACGGAACGTTACAATAGGGCGTTCCGATGGAGGTCGTACCCTCTCGTGCATGAAAATGATGAGCAATTGTTACCTCGTTGCGCTCAGATCAAAACAGAAGGGAAATGATACAAAAGCATAGTCTACAAGTCCATGTTCAGGCATAATAAAGTGTCGTCAATGCTTCAATGTTTTCTTTCCATCAAAACTCCGCTGGTCTCACTTGAAGTGCCATTCTCGCGCTCGGCACTGCATCAATAACATGCAGAAGAGCGTACTGAAAACTGTGGGCAAGCATTTGTCGTTGCTTCCAGCAGCTCAACACAGAGCATTTTAACAGCCCTGTTTCTTCAATTTCCAACATTTAAAAGATTTGTTCACTCATTTAAGACATTTGCTTAAGACATTCCCATAAATTGTGAGAAAATAGCTAGCACTATTCATAATTACTTAATATTTTGTTCACTTAGAAACCCACTTTTTTCTTATCGTGCTTGGATGAGAATGCCTTTCTCGTATCCCGTGTACGGAGATAGCAGCTGTTTACTTATCTGCTTTCAGTAACCGTGAGAGCGTGGCGGTAACCCGCCGAGAGAATTTTCAAAAGCACCTCCGAAGAGGATATTTTGTCGGTCTAGGGAGTGATCTGGCCATATGTCCGGGTCGTCTATATTTTATAGCGAAGCTTCTCCACGCACCGGGCTGTAATAAAGAGCGTGTCAAGAGGGGACTGCCGCGTGTCTTTAGAACGCCCAAAACCTCGAGCTTTTAACAAAATTTCTCCCCAGTGTTCGCACATGATACATGAGCGGATGTTCAGTTTATGAGGAGAAACATTACTGTACTTCGAAAACTTACCAAAGTAGTACAGGGCAAGGCCAAAACAACGCATCCCTATTTTATCGACTGTAATTGGTATTCTAACCATGCTCACTTATTTTCTGTTTTCATATGTTCAAATTTAAAGCAATATTAAAACGTTAAAAAATGAAAAATCGCTTATCATGATGCCAACTATAGCAAATGAATAAGGACAAATTGTTTTAGATTTTCCCTGTATGATAAAGGTGAAGCACCCTGTTCACTAGCACACATGTTCTTTAAATCGTAAAATACTAATTTCTTTGCCTATAATATCGATTGAATGCGTGCAGCATCAGAGGAGAACATTTGTCATGCCAATGTCGCGGGTCAAATACATCTGAAAAGGTAGAAATTACCTGCGCTCCCAGGGTTCAAATTTTTGAGCAGCATTTTAAGCGTCAAATAACAACTGTTCAAAATATGAGTGGTGTGTTCTGGGTTTAATTTAGATCCTCAGGTATAGAATTGAACGAACGTAGTTTGGTTTCGTTGAATTCTGTAACTCGACTTCAGTTCTTTATCCCAAGTTGCACCTCACTCAGGTCTCAATCCCAATATCTCCCTTTCAATAAAATCTGGAGCAAGCCCTCCAAAACTTCAGTGACCACGATGACCAAAAAGTCAGGATGGCCTCGTCTCTGTGGCTCTGGCTTCTTGTACGGAAGGAGCCATTGAAAAAGACAAGTCTGGTGCTCCCCCAAGTATATTACATCCCATAGAACTGTTGTGGGTCATAATTTCCAAAGTGGCCAGGGGCTGGTCTAGGCCGAGAGCTCATAAAGTAGAGCTCTGCCCACCTTGTTACGATAGCCTACTGGGTCGGACACACTCTTATAGCTCTGATTTACGGCCCCTTAAATTAACTTGCAATCAATGGCGAATTACTGCAACAACAAAACTTGAAATTCCTTGTCGATCTCGGGAAAAAATCGACACAACGCAAAGCATTGTATCGCTTCGCACGCTATTTTTATTCGTGTTCTTTTCCCAGAGCTTCTCTTGCTTTTAGGAGAGACAACGAGAATGAAAATTATGTTCTGGAAACAAGTATTTAAGAAAGACTCTTCACATCCTGAGCAGCCGATCGCCTTGGGATGGAAAACTTTTGAGCTCAATTAGATCAGGTGCGAATCAATCACTCTGGTCACTGATCCAAAGTTAGCTTTCGCATCCCATGGCTTGACTTAATAAGTGTAAATTAACGGTGATATAAAATAAAGTCTAAAAATGTCAGAACGCCTCGAACTTCGGAACCCTTTGTGGGGACCAATAGAAGGAGAATTTCGCTGGGAAGAATTTTAGAGAGGCCAAAAAGAAATAATTACTTCGTTGAGGGCACTCCCGCCTTGTGCTATGAAAAGTTAGCGCCAAGCATTAAAACGAAATTACTCTCAAAATCAAACAAACAAGTGAGATCTCATCAGCCTATGACTCAGAAATAGTTTTGATATTTTCTGACGGTGATGAAAAATTTGACTCACTTGGATCATTGTGACCCACGTTATCATGAGCAATGTATCTTCAGCAAATTAAATCTTCCATGTCCTCCTAATGATCAGATGAGATATTGATAAATTGAGTATTCGACGAGCAGCGCTGCCTACATATGTAATACTTTTAAGTGAGAACTTGAGGAAAAGATAAGCCTATAAATTAGGAGATAAGCCTTTCCTACGCGGCTCAGACTTGCTTTGCGTAGCACCCAAGAAGTCAAGAATCTTTCGGAACATTCTATAATAAAATACTAATGTTATTAGTCCTATAACTCTCCGATTGACTTATTTGAGTTGTATCGTTCTGTTGAATTGGAATTTGGAAGAAGTAAGAAATCGGCATTTGAGGTCGATATATTCATTTACATCTTATGAAATTGTTCCAAATATACAGAAGTATGTATATATGACAGCCACCATATCCAATGAAGATGTGCGCTAATTTGTACTTCTAATACTAATACCAATATCGTGTTAGCCGTAATCGAGCTCAATTTTCTTTTAATTCTCGGGCTGAAAACGGACATCCTGCTCAGCTCAACATAATTTCAAGAACAGCAGTGATTGCGACTAGTTCGAACATATTCGGTGCTGCTATAGTTCCCCAGCTTGTTGGAGAGCTGATGTTAACATTACTGATGCTGTGCGTACAATGTAAGAGATAAAAGCAGATTCAGAGATGTAATTTTTTCTCATCACTCGGAGGTATAAGTTCAATTCTATGTGAGTATGTCAACAACGCACATTTTGGTTTTGACCTACGTTAATTTTTGATCTTATGAGCAGAGTAAGCTTAGTATTTTAATGTGGTGAATTTATACATCGTAATGTTTAACTGTTCAACTTCAACCATCACTGAAGCGGAAAATATCGCGAATAACTGACGACAAACGACGATGACGAAGATTAGTCATCATTCATTTCTTTTATATTACCATTTCTCAAAAAACATAACCTCATCACCCACCAAACATTTCATTTCACGCTTTTTTCCGTTCCTCTCACCTTAAGAGTCGCAAGTTTTTTGTATCAGGAATGGGAAGCGCAGAGCTGCACACGCGGGTCGGTATTGGCGAGCGGTTTCGATGAAAGAGCGTATAACGCGGGGTGGCCTCTAAAGTCAGGCACGAGGCGGGCAAACAAATGAGACGCAAATGCCGTTGATTTCCCGACGGAGCGGAGTTGTGCAGCTACTTTACATACACCAGCAGCCAGATACAGGCACCGAGACAGCGACACTCTTTGCCATGACCGTCTATTGGCACAGGCTTCCGCTGCTCTCCAGCCTTGCCGTGATGCACCGATGCTCATGCATGAATTTACGCGCGGTTTTTGCGATCCTCGCGTGTCATAAAATTTCCAGGCTTGATGCATGCGAATTTACTATCCTCTCGCGCCTAACCAATTGGTAGGTTATGCTCATCGATAAATTTCTCAACTGCATCTGAAGTCAACCGTATTTTGGAATGTTACGCGTAGCTGATCCTGGTATTACCCTGGAGATTTTTTTGTGAAACAATAAGTAATACTGCATCTACTTGCGCAAGTTGTGTTTTTATTTTATCTGTCTATCAAATTGAACCGTAGAGGAAAAATAACCTCCAGTGTGCACTAGAGTACAGCGTACTTGAGACACAGGTTAGCTACGCAGGTGCGTCTCGACGGCGTCCGGACAAATGAGAACCATTAGAGCGAAGTCGGTCGCTGAAGGGGAAGGAAGAACTTTGTATTCGATCGAGCCATTTGCTGACAAACGGTTCATAAAAACGCTATACAAGCGTCATGGATAATTTGCTCATCAGTGCATTCCTCAAATGAGTTCTAGAACAATCCCATGTACAAAATGTTTCTATACTTTGTTAATGGGAAGTGTATTGATTCACATGTACGCGTGAATATGTACCACGTGTTAAACATTGTAGTTATTACAGGTCATGCAAATTCAAAATGGTAAATAATTTTGACATGGACTTTATTCAGATACAATGTTATTCAAAATCTAGAGAATCGCCAGTGCATCCTCTTATGTATTTGTGGAATATGAAGAATGACGCCACGTTCCTTGTCATTTTAGCACAAAGGGCTGTTAATTAATTGTATTTGGCAATAGAGCCTCCAACACTACAAATAAATAGCACGAGTGTTTTTCGAATTAAGCTATCGTTTTTTGGACTCTTTTGTTCTACTTGTCAATTCGTGTACGATTGCCGAAGCTAATCTCTCCTCACCAGGAATGGTAAATTGACGCTCCTTTAGTTTCTGTGTCGAGTGCTTGGAATATTTTCTCACAATTATTCCAGGAAACAAAAACGCATTTCTCTCAAATACGACATGATCAACCATTTGCTACACCCCGATGATATGAAGCCGTGTTGAGTGATTAAGTTTTCTCTTTGCCCCCACGCAGTTTTTTGTGAGGAGGCCTGAAGTTAAAATGCCATGACGCTTTGGAAACTTTCCCTAAGTACGCTCGTATTTCTTTGTAAATCCATTCAATCACTCATCAAAAGAAATATTTAAATATTCCTATGCATCTCGTCAAAAGAGCTTTTCTTAGGGCTCTCATGTTCCTATGGCTCTCATTTTAATAAGCTGTTTATATTCACCTTTCATTGAACAAGCGCTCTGGCACTCATGAGGATTATTTGGTTGTTATTCCCTTGCATAAAATTGCGTCAGGTAAAGGTTAACTAGAGCTAATTTCAGTGTACATTAAGTGGGAATCACCGTTCTCTCTATGTTAATCGCATCCTCCAGTTTTTCATTTTTTTTAAATAGGTGATACGGTGTTAGCATCACAATGTAAAGCGTATTGGGAAGATGTACACTTCAAAATTGTATAAAAGGCAGTATTGAATTACTTTCGTCGCACTGGGGAATGACTGAAGCTAGTATGCAAATTCTAAGATTAAGATCCCATGATTTTAAAGCAGCGGTACTCACAGGCGGGTTTTTAATATTTTGAGAATGATTTAAGGAATATAGGCAGATGCGTCAAAATTCGATGAAGGAATATCTACGAGTCCCCCAGGACGTGGAGGGAGCAAGAGGCTCATTTGTGTGGTGCAGTAAATCGAAGTTTGTTTCCAAAACAAAGAGGCTAGGGCCCGGACCTCAGAGGAGATAATCCTTCAGATCAATCTCATAGAAGAGTTCGACTTCTTATACTCTATTTGCCTCCAGTATTTACATGAATGTACCGTGGAAATGTACTTCTATTATATCAAGGGAGTACTCAAATACTACGGAGCAACACCGTAGACTCCGTTCAACAGCAATTCAATTCAAATTTTAGTATTTATATAGGAAGCGTTTCAAAACGGTGTGAAACCGTACTTACGAAAATATGTTCTGTTCATTTCGCAGTCTAAGCGATCATTATGTATGATTTCTAAACTGTAAAGTATAGTTATTTTACTGTAATTAGAATTTATAGTAAAGATGAGCATGAATGAAAAATATAGCCACTTGTAATACGCGTTGATTCATTGTTAGGCATCCAATGAGATATTGAGTATCTATTCCTTTTTAATATCACTGGAAATACACAGTCTATTTCTTGGGAAATAAATTCAAAAGAAATCAGTTTGAAAGGTCATTTTCACTGAATGTAGTCGACGGTGTTTTTCCATAGTATTTGAGTACCTTCTTGATACAATAAAAACTATAAGCTATATTCTGTAATGTACCCCTGTAATGTATTCGACGCTGATATAAGACACTGTGCGGAAGAGCAACTAGGAATTTTATTTGATTTAAATTCCCTTCGCAACATCGATAATAATCAAAAATAATCATTTTATGCTGCATTAATTCGGTTATTTTCATTTATTGGGATATTAGTGTCTTTCATTAGAGAATATAGCTTCCTACTTGAACAAACATTTGTTCGCTTACCTGAAAATATTTGTGGCTCTTCTGCAATTTAATATTCATTGGCGTCATGATTAACTTATAGGTATTACTGTATTTATTCTCTTTAAAATTTACTGGGAACGTTCTCGACAAGGCGGATTTGGCGCTCTGTGCTTTGTGCTAAAGCTTCCCCTAATAAGGGTTTATGAACTTGACTAGCTCGTGCTATTGACTTTTGTCTTCACTTTACTGCGCAGACTTGCTACAAGCCAAGCTCCTTCCTTAGCCTAAGCCTTCATTGTCCTTTTTTGGGCCAGTGCGCTACCATCGAGGAAAGAATCATGAATTATTTTATGCTCGAGTTATTCTAATTAAAGCCTTGTCTGCCTGCGAGCATCTCCCTCCAGAGGCACAGAAAAATAATTGCGCAATTGTTAGGGCTAGCCTCACCAAATTGGATATTCTAATTTCCGTTTTATTTTCTGAAGACCAACCGCCTAGAGAGATTAAATTTGACTTGACACCAGCAATTGACGCAGCAAACACTTCTGTGTCTCAGCTCTGAGAATTGGATCGAAGTAGTTGTACTACATAATAAATGAGCTCAAACACTGTATTCTGGTTTGTTCTCGCTCTCATTAAGGAAATATTTCCATCGTGTCCATTCAGTGTAATAACCTTTAAACTGCCTTATCATGGGACAATGCACAGAATGGTTCGCAGGCATGTAGTTATTCTGTCTGTCCTACATCACTCACTCGTATTTCAATTATTACTGAAATTGTGAGCTCAAACCGAATTACACTTTCAGTTCTGTAGATCTTAAAACAAAGCCGTTTTTCATTTTTACATTTTATTCACAGAGCGTTAAACTGTCTTTCGTCAGATGACGATGCATTCATAGACAGATGATAAAACACAGATTCGAAAGCAGAGCGCTCTTGCATTGTCAACTAAGAAGCCAAATCCAGCAATTAGTGGGCTCGGTCGTAAACTGAAGAAGGTAGCAATCAAGTGAAGACGGCAGTAATCAAACACAAGGATCCATCAAGAGTATTTAGTATTCGAGAAGCACGACCGCTTGGCTCACCCTGTTCGGTGCTGGCGTCCTTTACGCTCGGAGGCTTCCGTTTACGCTTGTTCTCTCTAAGCCTCCTAGAGTGCCCTTGATGACCCACTGTGGCTCTATTATGAAATGGACCATATTCTGCGCTCTTCTCCTCGCCTTTCTGGGTTCCTGTCGTTTGGTGTTGGCCCGAGTTGACCCAAATTTTCATCTGCGTAAGAAGCGCCGATTATTTTAAATGATTAAGAGAGAAATGAACATAATCTCATCGTAAAGTGGTTCGTATTTAAAGCCCTAGCTATTATATGCGAAATGAAAACGTAAAATCATATTAATAATAATTCGTTTTTAATTCATGTTCTTCAATCCCGAGGCGTTGTCGTGTGAGGCTTTTGAATGATGTTCTAGTCCTTCTTTGCCTAGCTCATTGCCCTGTAGCTGCGTTTATTAACCCTCCTCGAAGAAGGTGCGCCCCTTTTTCTGACCTTTTGCTTGTTCTCCAGTCCCATCTTTTTGATGCAGTTCCTTGTTTGGCTCAATGTTACCCTGGGGAAGCCTGTGCACCCTTCAATGCCGACGCAGGTTCGCCAGAACTGCGTCGCAACTTCCACAGTGTACCTTGTAAAATCTCGAATTAATCTCAGCGCAGAAATCAGTCCTCAAAATGATTTTTTTAGTTAATCTCCGACATGCATACATTTTGAACTGACGGGGGTGCTCTTTATTTTCATTTTTAGCGAAAAATAGATTGGTGAATTTATCTTGGAAAAGCCAGTGCCGTATCGAATTGTCTCGTTATTTACATCGGCCCATACGTTTGAAGTTACGAGCTTGGGAATGCGGGGATCAGTTGTTTTACGGTCGAGTCTCTCTTTCTTGGCTGCTGTTTTTTACGCGCAGGCAAGCCTTGCATTCTCAGGAACTCGAGGCTCAGCTATGAACTCGATTCTCAAGTTAAGCATGATGTCGTCTTCGATGAGTTTTGCAATGCAATCGATTGGATTTATCCGTTGAAATGAAATTTAGCTTCTGTGTTACCGCAAATAAGGACTTGAAAATTCTCCACCTGGATGTTCGCGCGGTGCTTAAAACGGGCGATACAATCAGTTTCCCGGAACTGCACGCAAGAGTTCTTCTTTTCCATTTGCAGAGTAGTTCTTGGTGAAGACTGGGAAGCATATGTTTTGGGCCGGCAATAGAGTCCATTAAGTGTCTTCGTATGTTCTGGGCTTGGTGGCACCCTGAGACCACTCTGGGGAGTCGTCCGTCCTGCAGCACCATGCCACCAACGGCAAGCAATAGTCTCTCAGACGCACCTCTGAGGGGCCTCGGCGCCGCCTCTGCCTGCTTCTCCTTTGGGTCAACTACGGCCTCCCGTCCACCGCAAACGTGCTCCAGCTCCTCCTCTGCCAACGTGTCTGAATATATTTTTTTTATTTGGGACAAGGAAGCAGATTGAGATCTCTTGTAATCAACTGTTTATTTCCAATCATGTAAAACGGAAAACTGATATTTATGTAGTTCATTTGATTATCTAACACAACGGAAGAAGTTCATGCATGGATTTACAAACGACCTCCTGGCCTTTCCCTATGATGATCAATATTTTCAACTCTGTTTGGTTAATTTGAAGTGGATTTGAAGTTAGTTTGCTACTGAACTTTCGTTCGCAACGTTAAGCTCCTAACCTAACGAGGAGAAACCTGTTCTTACAGTAAAGTTTACAGAGTTCACTCGGTTACGAATTCTATCTGTTGAAAGTGAGCTCGAAGGAATATTAACTACGAATATGTTCATTCCTTTTGGGAGAAGTTATAGCACATAACGCAATCTAGAAGCACTACTTTTCTGGAGGAAAAAATCCTATCAGGCTTGGTTCTATGCAGTCATTTCATTTAATCGTAGTGAAAATAATTTAACGAATAAACATACGACATGGATGCGTTGTTTTGTAAACGACCATACTAACTCAATGATAAATTTTTTGATGACAAATCCCCGTACTAGGTGCTCTAATGAATGTTCGCAATACATAATTTGCTACCCAAATACGTGACAATGGTGGATCCACGGGGGCTACAACGGCGTGTGCCACCTGAACATAAAAGTGCATCGGGACGAATAGGTAGGATGTTCATCAGAGCTGGACTCTCATTTCCTTTGAGAAGAGGAGCCGAGCTCACGAGCTTCCAGCACGACTGACAGTGTCACGACCACTTGGTCCAAAGGTCAATACATCACGGCCCTCTCTCATCAGCCCTTAGCCGTCCCTCCCTGGCACGACCGTTGAGAGTTAATAGTTTTGAAGGCTCTATCTTAATTTTTATTGGAAATTTAGAATAAGCCACTGCGAAATACCTTGAAATAAAATTGCCGTACATTGGTTAAAATAATCACAACTTGTGAAAAGTTATCAATGTTGATGGTAAAGACCAATTTCTTGTCGTTGGTAACATTGATTGTTCTGCTAATTACTCGCTTGTTTCTCATGACGATCATGTTTAGTCGTATCTGAAGCGAATGTTCCACAACAGCATGCAGATAAATTTTGATCACACAAATAAATCTTCGTTTCTATCGTGCGCTCAGTTAGTTGAAAGCTATAGCGAACTTTGCGCAAGATATTTACTGAATCTACCTAAATCTGTCCCGAGTCGAGCCGTAGCCCAACTGCGCCTTTTTCTAAGAGTTGTACATTCCTGAGATGTTCTTGAGTTCCTTATACGGCTTAACGGTACAGTTCCCATGACCTCAAAGAATTGGAGCTAATTTGCAATTTATTTCATACGTTGAAAAATTTGTATATCTACTTCGTTATTTCATTTTTGACTAACTTTTGGGGACACCTTTACTCACCTTGAATATCATTTGCAAGCCCTCGCGCAGTTTGCAAAACCTTCAATTACTCTAACCTGTTGTGTGACCTTCGTATTCATTGAAAACTCTATTTACTGGCCCTCGTATTCAAATCGTGCCGACGCGTCTCAGGTTCTTCAGGACTCTGGTGTCCGGCTATCAGTTTTACTTACGCCAATCAAATAGGGTTGGAATGTATTCAGTGTCGTGCTGGTAAAAATATAGCCTTTTTTGGCGGGGGTTTCCCTGGTGAGGTGCTAGACACCTTGTCTCCAGGCGCTCCGCCAGGTTATACTGCAGGAAGTGCTATTCGGAGAGCTGTGTGGTGTCTCCAGGGCGCCACATATTCTGCTCCGCTACCGACCAGACACCTTGACAAATTGTTGCCTAACTTACCGCTCAGCTAGCTAGTCTCTCCCCATCGTCGTGCCCTATGCAAGGGACATGTTTGCCAAGTGGGCAGCTGGGGAGCGGTCCAATATTTCTCCTCCTGCGGACATAAAGGCTTCCCAAGAAAACCTCCGGCTTTTTCTAGTGAAGAACTATTCTATTCATTTGAACTTGAAACTTTCGAACCAAACTCATGGCCATGGGTTGACTTTGCGGGAACCGAATTTTTTACGATCTGTCCTTCCTCACAACGCCAGTCGACCTGCTGAGGCTCTAGCTAGTAGTATTCCTTATAATTTCCGTCTCATCTCGCATCGTTCGTTCAGGAAATCTATTTGCCTACTGCTCTGACAGCGTTGAATAATCTCTAAGCCAAGTCATGTTAATTCATCGCTATTAGTTTAAACATCATATTCATGTAGGCCTGCGACTGCTATTGGAAATTTGTTTAAATATACCAGGCTTGAGATGATTTATACATTTTGACTTACGTTTGTGTTCATGTTCATTGAACTGTTCACTACATCGTAATGAATGTATAATTTTGTACTTACCTGAAATGATGTTCTGGTTTTGGCTTACGCTAATAAAGTTATTGCACTTAAGAATTTCAATTTTCAGGAATAAAAAATGAATGTGCTGTACATGCACATAACTTAAATTGCCCTGCTGGGCTTCCGACCCATTTGGTTCAATTTCAGTCGAATTAAATATCCAGAAAAATCTAGCGAATTCCAAGAAATGACAATCGATCTTTTTTCAAACCCTCCGAGTCCTTAATTCTACGCGACATGGCACAACAAGAAGGAAGAAGTGGAGATCGATGAAGCGAGATAGAAGGTTTTATTACGAGGCGCAGCTCCGTCGCACGGCGCACACCGATGTATAATGAATGAGCCCTAATGGTCAGCTCGCCGTCCTCCGTCGCGATCCTTTGATGCAAGTCCGAGAGTGACCTGTGCGTCCTAATGCAATGGAAATGATACTAAGTTTACTCCCACAAAAATAAGTCCTTTTCTTCACCTGAATTTGAGAACTTGAAAGGAAAATGCAGTTCGTTAATATTCAGGAGGATTAGCGAGGATTTCGCTGCTACCATTTCTACGCAAAAGACTGCGGAAATTTTACTGGAGTGTTCTGGAAAAGAGAAACCCTCTAGTGATTGCTTCAGAATTCGCAAGCCGTCCTGGACGCTCTGCCCTAGATGGTTTCTTCATGAAGTTAATCTTAGGGAACTACACAAAAAATTAGCGACTGTTGAAGCCAATTGACAAGTCAATTCCAGATGAGTAATTCAAGAGTGATCTAATGATTACGCCGTTACTCCTACTAATTTAGCCTGTCAAATAATGAGATTAATTGGTATTTAAGGTTCAAAAGTGAATCGTTTTGATTCACTACAGGGTTGAAACTGACAAATAGCGCTGTCTTATGACCAATCACTGAAGTAAAAGATTCCTTCATGAGCATGAGTGAAAATCATCAGCTTTTGTTCACTTTTGTAAGACGTTTCGTCGGTGATCAAGGGAAGTCTTCGTGAAAACGACACTGAATTAACCTATTTAACCTTCTTCAATGAGGGCCCATTCAAAGTCTCGCACGATTGCTCCCTCGTAGAAAAGGCGTCGCGAGACTACATTAATCTTTTTAATTACGTCAGCTTGAAGCACCAGCTCTGAAAGAGCACGATCGATATGTGAACAGTGAAAGGCACTCTAAACAAACAGCGTCAAAAGGAAGTGAGCCAACAAACTGTAACTTGACTTTGCAAGTAAAAGCCAAGCAGAGTTTTCTTTCGGCATGAAGTCTCTGGAGAATGTGGTCACTAATTTCGTATTTCTTCCTCTGCAAGTTTCTACGAGCCTGTAAATGGTCAAATTCACCATCACACAGACGCAAAGGTGGACTGTCGCACATTCCATTCAAAATGTCACATATGACATGTCTTGATCGGAAAAATGAGGAGGTTACTTCATTTTGTCTCGAAACTCTCTCTGCATGTAACCTTTGACGAACAGAATCATTTTCGTTCACCTAACGAACTAAACCAGTGATCTCTGACAGCGTTTCTTTCATTTTATTCAGTCGTCATTTTACGCGCCATGCGATTGTTGTTGTCGTTTGGGTGTGGCGTTGGTGATCGTGGAAAATATTGCGCGGTCCTTTGTTAGGGACGCGGCGTAATGATATAAAGAAGGCGGTTCATTTCTCGGACAGCGGGCGCGACACTAAGCTCTGCATCGCGTGCCGCCTGCCCTCAACGCGAGAATTTAATTCATCATCAGGTGTTGTTGTTGCTGAGGCCGCAGCTTTGCTCTCAGCCATGTAAACAGAGTCTAGTCAGTCTTATGACTGGCACTTTGTATTCATCTCACCGTACATCACGCTCGGTTTGCGTCAACCTTCCCACGGATCATGAGGTACGGGACGTTTCTTGCCTCTGTGACGTGGGAATGATTTTTCCTAATCGAGTCGAACACGAGGTTCGATGTGCAGTGTCGGCTCCATCACTGCGTTAGGAACCCTGGGTTTTATTTTTCTTAGCAAATCGTCAGAGTCAAAATGAACCATCTGCGAGCGTCGAGTAGAAAAAATAGCAAATCCTTCAATTTTCGACGTTCATACATGCATAGTTTCCAAGTGAAAAAATTGTTAGAATTTGTTACGCCCTTTGAATCTGGGAAAATGCTACCAAGGGCGTACAGCTTGCAGTCGCTGGAAAGAGGCCAGCGCAGATTCTCCAATCTCATTCCTTGCCCTTGCGTGTGCTTGCTCTGTGTTTACTTCGTTTCATGAGCTGCAGAAAAAGTCGCGGCTCTCCCTCTCTCGGCCAGATCCTCGGAACTGCCACCGTCATCTGTCTCACTCACTCCTCCCCGGAGCGCCAATGACAAAACATATTATCTAGCAATCTTTGGGGGAATTCTGCCCTCCTCATGCACACTATGGGCTACCGTCGTGGCCCTGAAGCACCTACAATATGGTTCCTGCCCTGGTCGTTGTGAAGCACTTACTGCCGCGGTGTAGTGCAACTCAAGGCATAGGATAAGGAGAATGTGTATCTTTTCATTTTGGATCTGTGACCACAAATGAGGGCATCATTCGCCTGAGAAAAACGTGTCTAATTCTGACATATTTACAGAACATTGATTACCTTGTGCATGGAGGTAATTGAAATATTCTCTAGGTGCAATCAGGTTCAACTAAGCGAAAAAAATTTACTTCAGTCCATCATGCACATGAGATCAAACGGTATTGTGCACGGTAATAGTTTTAATTACGCTATTTGAGGTGCATTTTCATTTTGTGTGTTGAACGACTTACCTACAATCTTTCACATCGTAAAAAGTGTAAATAAGAAGTCACAACCTCTATTATCGTACAACTCAGTTTACCGTAACGTAGCCGAGCCAGCCAGTGTCGTCTTTCATTCATGCCGAAATAAACTTCTCTTAATTTAAAACGAAGCTTTTTTGAAGCTGTGTAAGCCGTCAAAGCTCATAGCATAGCCTCATAGAAGATGATCTATTAGCAAGGGCCATTTACGCAATGCTTTGTAAGCTGGGTCAGCGTTTTCAAAAATTTCTCTGCACTCGACTTAGCGTGTTCCCGCTATCCCTTATCCGTCAACCTTTGAGTCACTGCGATGTTTTTCTCTAATTTCATCTCATTAAAACTTCTCGAAGAAATGTTGTTCTATCCTATAGACGGCGTCAGCCTCGTGTTTGTACGGCCATGCTTAGCTGCGCTTGGAAACGATTCTCGAAAATTGGGGTGTTGTTATGAAAGAAGTATTTATCTGCAATGTATGGAAGTTATTCAGGCCTGTCACGGAAGAGAACAAAAACATTTGACGACTTAAACGTATTGCAGCATTTTGCAGGTGCAGTTAATTAAATGTGTACGGCTCTAAAGATAAAAATTCTAATACTGTAACTTGGCTCAAGTGCCCAATTCACAATTGATGTTCAATTTAATAATGAATGCATTCTTTTTTCCAGGTAAGTTGACAGTCCGTGAAGCTAGAGCTGCAGCGGTTCTCACGCGAGAACAGCGTGAGTAGAATAAATGTTTTTTTTACAACCGATTTTCTGAGAGCTCCAGGTATCAAAAATAGGTATTTCAATTGTATCCGAGTTTAGAATTCCACTTTTATTATTGAACTCAAACTCATGTATACTAAAAAACTCCTTAAATAATAGAGGGAATAAATAAAAGTGAAGTTTTTGAGATACTCGCATAACACTTGCGTCTGAAGGCCCAACGTCTGAAAAGATTATTACAAAACTGATCTGGTCACTAACTAGCGACAGAGAAGCTCTGAGCCCCATTTCTGTCATAATTTATCGCTCTGTGGCGCTACAGTAATCTCATATATATTAGCGCAATACGTATTTACTGCGCTCTCTCGGGCTGAAGGTAACGGTCACAACAGAGTTATATATTCGGTCACACTCTTTCTTGCACTATTTGAGCACCATCACCGCTGAGCAAATTAGCTGGCTCATTTCTGTCCTTTAAGACGGAAGCTTACTCCAAATAAAGATCATCACCTCTCACATGATGTGACACATTTCTTCTCTTGCGAGTATACTGAACGCTGTTGCAGACAGTCAATCGTCTCATTGAAAATATGCATTCCGAAGTATTTCACTGTATACTAATACACAGTAGTTGGTTGCTCTGCGTAGTTGGCTCTCTGTCACGCTCTTTACGATTTAGATAGGCGAAAATTCCCGTGTCCGTATTTTTGAACTAGTAGCGAGACTGTTACCTAAGACAGTTCGTATCAGTGATGCTGAAAATAACATTGTTTCGTATCAGAGTTACCGTAAGTAAGAGGGTATCTAAAGAATTAAACATCATTTGTCCCGCCATTTGTGTCGGGGCGCTTCCACGAGTATATGTATATCAGCAACTCAACCAAGAACTCAACGTCTTTGAGTCCTTCAAAAAAAATTGTCGGATTGTAAGATGTATAATTGGATACAACGGCTGTTTTTTCAATTATTAACCCGAGCTTTCCTGCGCTTACGCAGCGTGCGTTATCAAGAGCAACGAAAACTTTGGCTATGTAACCTGCACATCCGTAACTAGGCTACGTCGAAATAGAGATGTATAATATTGAAGATTTAATCAGTCGAGAGAAACTGTGAAACTGTAACATGCAACAACAGATTTTTAAACGAGTCGTTTATCATATCAATAACTTCATGATTGACCAATAAAGAATACGAGCTCGGCGCAGCTTAATTTAGGCAATCAAGCCTCTTCTTCCGTAAGAGAGAAACGGAGAACTCCATTGGAGATGGCAGCACAGTGTTGAGCTTGGGTCGACCAGGTATCACAGGCTGATGAATGACCCTTCAGAACAAAGAACGCCCTTGTGCTCACTGGCACGCGCGTGGAGCTCTTCTCAGATGACGCTTCCCGCACGCTATGCGCTCTGACCAGCCTTCCTCATACTAAGTTGTGAGGCAACATCACTGTGCTTACGGTCTTTGGTTCCAAAACTTCTTGTTGAAGCTTCGGAAGGTGTCTTTCACGGTGACTTTGGAGGACTTCATTAGATTTCCACGTTTTGTGACGGTTGATGACCACCGATATGTTTAGCAAAAGGAGATAATCTGTAAATGAGTACGTCAGTTTTTTTCTCATTTGGTTGTAGCAAAAAACATCTTTAGAAAATGTAAAACAGGTCTCGAGCGTAAATCCTCGTACATTACTGGATGTATGTATGCCTAATCAATTATTTTCAGGTCTAATCGGCCTTGCGGTGCTATATTACGCAAAAAAATCCTGTTAACAAAAACGAGCTACGTATCAATGAGAGGTTTTCCGTTAACTACACTGAGAATATGTTGATCAATCGCAATCTGTGAAAACGAACGTGTAGAACGGAATATTATTGAAAAGTTTTCTTTCTTATTTTTTGCTGGTAAAATTGTGAAGGAAAGTATAAAAATGCGAACATAAACGGAAGCCATCTCCGAATCAAACTTCGTTCACAAATGGAACGTATCATATTTACCCTGACAAGGGGAAACTTCCTTTCATCTACACAGGCGAAAGTTAATTTTTGACCGAAAGGGAGGATCCCCGTTAATAAATACATTAATTAGTTATGCTGAGCTGTAGGCCTACTCGTAACTCGTGCTACTCTCTGACGACATATTTTATCCCATAGTGAAACTGAATTTAATTTCGATGTACTGTACAAGTCTTTTACGTCGACCAGAGACGTACATTAGTTATTGGAAACAGCCAAGAACCAACGTATTCAAATATTTCTCAATTAAATTTCTATGGAGAAATAAAAACATTCCTAGGCAGCTTATATAACACGAAGGCTTCCCTTCTCAGAAGGGCAGATGTCTCCTGGACGTTGCGGTAAAAACCTGTTGCTCCGCTTGATAGATTACCCCTAACTCCACACCTTTATTAATAAATGACCGGTCGTTGGTGAGTGATAAATCTCGTTTAATCAAGTGATCACATCACGGCACAGATATTGATCATTGCACCGGGCCAGGCTCAGGCGTATGCGGAGGGCGTGCCTAAGAAACTGTATTTATTAGTGGAACCAAAACGCGCGCTGAATGTATTTCGTCACATTTCTGCTGCTGCGTTATTGCGCTCTTTCTACCCTGCATAGCAGGTGCAATTTCTTGTAAATGGTAGCTAATCTTAATGGCCGTAAATATTTGCCATAAATATTAATGATAACTTTTTTTAATAATGCTCAAGTGAACTAAGCGTCTATAATCCTTCTCACAAACTTAGGAATTTTTTTTATGACATTCGAGGAACAAGGGAATGTCGCACAGCATATTGTAGATATTCCATCGCTGTGCGCGGCTGCCGAAGAAAACTTCCGTTGACACTTGGTCGTCGAGTTCCCCTTCTTGTTAAATAGGAGACTATTGTTGGACTCTGGAGCCCCCTCTCATGCAAGTGCGCTGATTTTATCATAAATTATCTCCAGTGAGCTCTTCTACTGAGAATAAGGGATGCAACGCTCGCTTATCATTGGCAGCTCATGAGAAAATTCGTTCCATTATTCATGCGCTTGAAAGTGGATGCATGTGTTGCGGCATTAATTCTTGATGAGCCTTAGCTCTATCAAGGCGAGAATTGCTTGATGAATTGCTCTCCTCTTTGCTAACAACTGAGCATTTTGCCTCGCTGCTGAATTACGGTCATCGGTGAAGAGGCTTTCTTAGCTGTTTCTCAGCAAATACATGTTGGGAAGTAACATACATTTCACTCGGTTAATTTAATCATAACTTTTTGCTTATGAGTTGACATGGCATTTCAACTCGGCTAATAAGTGAAGTGCAGGTAAACAGTCCACCTGTATGTTCAATGAACGCTATGTCGATGTTTATCTTTAGTAGATTATTGAAGCAATTTTCGTTCGCACAGCCTTTGAATCTTTACCTGAGTGCACCGTAAAATCCACGTTGTAAAGTTGAAGGCATTTGAAGAGACCAATCACTCTATGGAGTCCTACTCGTCTTTCATCTAAAACTGGCGCTAAATGATCGGTGACTCTGTGTGAAAACTGAGGGTTGCGGAGCGTCGTTCAACTCGGTCAGTGAACTGGAGGTCAATAAAAGTAATTAGCAAGATTAACAAAAACAACAATGGAACATCTACATATATATACATACATAAAGTATTGAATTGTTTTTCTACCAGCAATATGTACTCGAACTGCATTGTTCGAGTACACCGACGTATGGAGAAAATTCAAGCTGTTTTTGGGTCATTTTAAAAAATAGCGCATCTACGTGTTCAGCTCGGAAGGCCTCAATTATCGATGAGAAATAAGCTTCATTAAATCGAAGCCAATTTGGGCTTAAAAATTAATTCATCAACCCTTCGCATACATCGCATCAAATCATGATCTTTGCACGCGGATTACTTTCTCCTATTGAAATTTCCCTACGTAAAAAGCACAATGGAAAAATTTCGTACATATAATGAGATGAGCCGAGTCATCTGGAACGTAGCAGGTCGAAGACTCTCCATTTTATATGTAGTTAATTTGATTTTAGGATGCGTTTTTTTATTATATATGTATGCTATCATATTCTTCTTTCTTAGCCTTAGGAATTCTAAAATCGAATATGATTCGTGCGTAACCAACTCTGCTGCCGTTAAATCTTCAAGGTAAATATTGAATCCGAATAGCTGGGTAATTGTAATGAAAGACGAAAATGAATAGAATCTCAAGGTAGTATTCAAGAGTTGAATGCTCGCATGAAATGAAGCAATGATTCCAAGTCGAAAGGATACTGCGCGACGCACTTCTAATCGAGTGAAAATTCATTCGAAACGTACATTTGAGAACGTTGCTTTCACCGCATCTACGAATTTAACTACGAATATTCCTTGTGCAATATAACTATTACAAGTGACATACAGCTACTATGCACATCAGGTGGGTCGTATATAATGGCCTAAGTACGTGAGCAGTGGCACGATCTCTTGATCGCTGAGGTCTGCCTACTCTCTTTCAAATGAGTCGATAGCTCGCATTGGTCTAACGCGTACACAGAGTGTGGTCTAAAGGTCAGTTAACCGCAGAAATTACGATTAAGTGAAAAATATGGCGGGGACTATAAGCCTATGAATCAAATTTGGATCATATTATTCAACAGTATAATTCAGTGTTGACCCACAAAGCAATCCCTGAAGATTCAGAATGTATTCTATATTACTCATCAGTCATCTGCGATGACATTGGGTGACTAATAGTAAGTTCTCAGGTGTGAGATGAAATTGACAAGTTGATATCAATAAAAATCCCCATTGATGGAAATAGTAAATTATGACAAGGTAGCAACTCATTCAGGACTGTCAATTGAATGCCGTTTTGTGAATCTTCGATTGTGTTCGCAAAATTAAGATCGTCTCAGCACTTGAGGATATTTCAATCGTGCATCACGGAGCTCTTTTAAAATGTATTATTTCAAGAAACGCTTAAACATTTGTTATTATAAGACTCTTTTCCCTCGACTTCATTGTAAAAAACTAGCAATTGGTTTCTTATGTCATCAATTCCTTTTTTCTAGAAAAAATTATAAATGCTCATTGTTCCGTGCACGTGTTTAGCGTCAACAAATGGCCTATAAAACTATTAACGTAATCGACAGCGCCATCCCGAAGCAATTAGGCCAATCACCAGCCACAATCCCTCCCCGAGAATCATTACCAATCGCTTTTTGGTCGTTTCCCTGGCCACTGATCCGGTTCTTGCGACCGCGACTTCCTAGGAGGGCTTGGAAAAATGCTGACGCAGCGCTGGGGTTCAACCATCGGTGAAAATGGGTTCCGCTCCGCCGGTTGTGGGACTTGGCACGTGTTCCGATGGCCAATAATCGTCAGTTATAGACACTGAGGGTCTGAGCCGAAAAAGAGCCTGATCGTTGAGGAGTTATTGGAGTTTTGACCGGAGCTGTTCAATAGGACCCATTTGCACAAGTATTCAATAACGTATTGAAGGGTAACTTCATTTGCTTCCAAATTGAAATCTACTTTGGCTACCACGATGAAAATGTTGTTTTTACGGCCATATAGTTAAAGGTCATCGTTAACCGAAAACAATCAAATCCTATTAACACATATAAAAAAAATTTGTATTTCTTTAATTATGCGCCAAAGTTCGCGATCTAGTGTAAAACAGTAAAAAATGAAGCGTGAGAATTTTCTTCCTTCTTTTATCATTTTGAAGTGGTAATTAGAATCTGTAAAGACGTGGATTAGCCCGGCGAGACCAGTCTCGTATAATGAGGCCTTGATTGAGGTCGGCGGCGGGCTAAGACCTGTTGAATGAGCAAGAACTGAAATAAAGACTGAAGAATCCTCCTCAAGGTAACTGTTGTAGGATCATTTGTAAGAAACTTTTCGGAAATACGTAGAAACTGATTTCAAATTTCATGGAACTAGTAAATACAAGCTTAACATTGAAGAATGTTGCTTTCGTTGCCTAACTGAATAAATTTGAGAGTTGAAAAGAAATTTGGAGAGTCGTGTAATTTTCTTACAGAATTCATCGTTTTTTTGGAAAACAGTAATTCAAGCACGAAATTGTACGTTCTATCCAGCTCACTGGACTCTGTTTTTAGTTGCGTGGAGAAAACGACTCAAAATCATGAAATTAATCGCTATATTAGGGTATAATTTCCTTTCTCCATTTGTTTTTTATTGGAAAAAGAGCCAAAGGTTTAATTATTCATCATGTGTGTTCAGATAACGTGAAAAAAGTACTTCCACCAACAGAACATTTCCCGTATTTTTTGTTACTTTTTCATCGTTTTGAAATAAATTCATAGAATACATACAAACATATTTCGCCCGCACAAAGTTCTTATTTGGATAAAATAAATAACTTATTCCCCTTCATGTTGAACTTCCGTAGGTAATTTTAGCTTATTCCTTCTTGTGTGAGCATTGTTTGTTAATGAGATCGCATTCATTTTAAATAGTTCTGTGTGCTCTGGCATGAAAATGTGGAAGATAGTGCAGTTTTCGCATAGTTCGATCGAGGTCTATGAATACCAATTATCTCGTTTTGAAGTATCTAAACCGTACTGCAGTGATAACCTGACTTTCATTTAGAACTACGCTACATCGAAGTCTTATATGTATAATCTGATAAAAACTAAGTATTCACACTAACGTCCACAAAAAAGTTCTCATCGCTATTTCGCAAATTCGTCTGCTGAGTGCAGTCCAGGTATTTATGGTAGGCGCTGCGTTGCAAAGTCAGCCTTTCCGATGATACAGGTAATATTTAAGGCAATTTTCACAAAGCTATGAAGTTGGTCCCACGTTGCGTGAGGGGCCAAAGAGAGCAGCTGCAAACTGGCCTCCAGACACGCCATGCTAAACCTACCATGATTGTCCCTCGAAACTGCCTCCCGTCACGACCGCTCTAACCTGTTGGATCTAACAGCCCTCGATCGGCCTCTATTTGCCTCGATCGAGCTCTAAGCGAGCTGGTTCAGTGCATAATCCCTCTAGGTAAAGACTTCAAGAAGCTATCTTCTTTGGAACACAATTCAACGCTAATGACAAATTTCTTTCATAATTACCGCATGCACTTTAGAGTATCAGAGAACGCTGGCTAATCGACAGAGGGATTGTAGTTATCCATTAGGCTTCACTTTTAATGTTTGAATTTCGTCTTATCAAAGTAATATATAAACATTGCTCTCAAAATAAGTACACGTACTTTTGAAAACTGAATGATTAAAACTGGTTGTGAATATTTGTCGAGTACCTAGGCACTGAAGAAGACAAATGAAAATTTCTAAGCCATATATCTAAACAAAGTTGGGCTGATTCTCTTTTTCACCGTTGTATGTAGTTCACATATTCTGTAGCCATCTTGTCGTAACAGTGGCTGGGCATTCTAATAACTTTTTAGGAAAAATTGATGATCGGTGCTCGGTGAGGAGATTTTATCCAAGACGGAAAGGTTTCGAACAATCGATGGTTGTGCGGCCTGCGTTGGGTTGTTGTGTAGAGGCCATTCGTTAGGACGAGAATTACGTACACTTCGGCCATAATACGAACCCTTAAAACTGGATTACGATGCGAAACTTGGCAAGCTAACCAGAACTTTCACAAATTATCAAACGCTAAATGTCCTTGATCTTATAATTTGTGGCCTCAAGTATTTTGATAACTTAAACTCGGTATCGTGAGACCCAAACCCAACTCATGAGCCCTAACTGCTGACGTAGTGTGGACTCGAGTGATGAGCATAACACGGGCACATGTGATGAGCATAACACGGACACAAGTAATGAACATAACACACGAATGATAAGTACATGTTCACGAGTGATAAACGAAATAAAAAAACGAATGATGAACATAATACAGGTAAAAAATATTCGTCAGCACATTCTTCTTCCCAATGTCACGTATGCATCAAGTGTAGGTCTGAACTAATAGATATGCTGTCATTGTTCAAAGCCACCAATCCATATACGGCACGAACCTTGGTTCTCATCAAGCGTAGAGCCGTTCCCAAAAACGAGTTGAATGATCTGGGAAAGTGTGTACTCGGATGATGAAATAAAGGTGAGTGTAGAAAAGTGAAAAAGTCAGTGGGATTTCTGAATTAAGTTCAAATTTTGGGAAAAATTGATTCCCATGAAAGTTTCAAACTAAAGCGATCTTACTAAACCAAATCAAAATTGTGAGCTCTAAAATTCAAGCTGAGCGTTTTCTAGTTTTTCACGAAGAATAAAGTGTAAGCACCTCAGCAACGTCACAGGGTCTTCTTTCAGTTTTTGTAGCTGCATTGCTTGCTATTGATTGGTGTCGCTGCTACAAATCTGTAAACGAAGTATAGGCCTATACTTTGTCTTCAAAAGTTACCACATTGGACGATGTGTAGATTTCTATCAATTGTGAGAGCATTGCTGAACTTCATAGCACTGCGCTCTGTAATGTAATCACGTAGGTCTTGCAAAATTAGAGGGCCTTGCCACCTCGATATTGAGGCTTTTCTTAGGCCTTCGGGCAAAATCGACCTCGAAAGAGCAGTGCGCACGCTTCTCTTCCTCAACGAGTAGAGTTGTGGCTTTTCAGACGAGCACAGCTTACCGATTCTTCAAGTCATTTTTTTGGTTTGTAATGGACGAATATTCGTACAAGACTAATTTGCAACTAGTTCATATCCGACCTTTTTTCGGACGAACTTTGACGAAACCTCTGGCATCCTTCTATCTCGCTTCTGAAGCTGAGCTACGCGGAGCATGTGTTTCTAAACAATGCGCGAATTTTCTGAAAATTTACGTCCGATATATACATAGAGAACAGAAATAGTATTTCAACTTCCCCGAACGTTCTTGTAAATGTAATAACTAAGCCAGCATAAAAATATAACTAGAAATGTCACTTCCAAGAGTAGAAACGTTTTATATGGTAATAAATAATGATTTGCACAGGCAGTTTAGTATGGCAATTTGATGTACAAAGGAATCCTTTGTTTGCTTCTGCTTACCATCCAATAGATCCAACGACAAAAGTTGATCAGTTATTGAAAGGCTTTATGACATAATTTATGTCCTCACATACGCAAATCTCGGTCACGAATTACTTGCAGAGCTGAACTTGTTCTCGCTCGTAAATTAGGGTATGTGACAGAAGTCGAGTTCTACCTAACACCCATGTAAAATGCAGTCAAATCACGACTGGGTACGAGGAAGCCAAATGATTGGGTGGATCTTTGCGATGGTGCTCACTAATATTCACCATCAAGTTCCGGCTTATTCATTTGACTTCCATAACGCCAGCGTTAACTTCAATGCTTATTTTGTGTGCCGTGTAATCTACTTGACAGGAGACTACCAATGATCGATAAAAACTGAGGTAATTGGAAGTCCTCGGTCCCGACCCAGCGGAGCACGGTACTACAAATGAAAAGAAGCTTCAGCTCATGTTGATTTATTGGCTGAGTCTTTTATTAACCGCTCAAGGATGTGCGGTCATTGCCAACATGTAATTTTAAACGGTAAAGTCAGCTATGCAACCACTTCGAAGATTGCCTCGCCCAAGGAGTAATTTTAGACAATCTTGTCTTCAGTAAACCGATCAGCAAATTAAGTCATGCCGTGAGTAGAGCAGACACCTTAGTTCAGTATTTTGTCTGGGAGGAATATTCTGAAAAATTTGGCTGAACAAGGCCAAGCAATTTTTGTGGTCAATTTGTACCGCTTCCTTGCATTTTCTACCATGTGATCAGTTCGTGAATGTTCTTCGAAAAATATTTTATTAGTTACCTCCATTACGATTCCATTGATCTTATGCTATACTGTAAGAATTATATGTCATGCAGCGCTGCGATGTGTCCTACAATATTATTCATATAAATCTTCATGCAGCGCTTTTGAAATTATCCAGTAAGTTGTGGAGCAAGGACCAACGCACGAACTTACCGTTGCCAAAATTAGCCCAATTCATCGTTACTTCATCACTTTTATTCATTATAACGCTGTTCGGTGACAGATTGTGTTGCTTTGAGTCCATTCTTTTTGTTATATTTTCAGCTCCGATAAAAACAAGCGCACTTGATGATGCACGCTCATCAAGCTGAAATTACGCGCATTAAAATCATTTAGTGTTAACGCGACTCCAAGATGCTAAATAAATCAATTAATACGCCAGACTTCTACCAACTCTGTCTGGGTAAAAAATTTCAACAGGAAATTGAAAATCGTTGGGCTTCTCGGAACCGATGTGCGGGTCTCGTATTACTTACCTTGAAATAACAAATGTGAGAATCTTTAATTTGTGGTCTCCACGAACTTACATAGATTTTTGACGAGTCCTACTGTTCAGATTTTGAAAATTTTTAATTTGCTTTCAGATTATGCAACGAAAGTCAAATTTTATATAAATGTATATAAGAGCGTTAGGTGATCGAAAACAGCGAACTTCTCATGCTTAAGTTCCACTCCATGTCTCTAGAACTAGCCACCTAAAATAAAGTGTTAAAATATTAACACATGATGACCTGGAAAACCTGACCGCACTTCTCAGTAGGCCTCGTTTCTTAATTTTTCATAGGATATAATCGAGCATTTATTCTATTTTTTATTTGTAATTGTTGGAGGCCTGTTTCACGATGTAGATTTGCATGAATCAAAAATCTGAAATGGCATTATTTTATTGTGTAATATTTTTTAGGTCACCTCGAATCAGACATACTGTAAATTTTGAGCTCAAAAAATAGTACCGTATATGTATGAGAAGCCGTTAAGTGAAAACTAATAAAATGATGTAACGTAGCTAATGTTCGAATGCATCGATTCCTAAGGAAATCGATGAACTGTATGTCGTACACTTTTTAATTTTTCATTCCATTAAAGACAGATTTCTTTAAATGAACTACCAACACTTCATCTGCGTTCTCCGTCCTTTATAATATTTGGATGCCCTTGGTCATGTTTGAGGCAATACGATCGATTTTATTGTAAATTTTAAAACTCGTTTGGTAAAACACAGCAGTGAAACGAGATTTTCGAGCTCGTATTTAATCACATCTTTTTACCTATCCTCGTTGAACTTGTGAACCGCACAGCGTTTCATAGTTGCTGCATTCGGGATATTCAAACCTGATTTCCTGGAGGTGGTGAGAACTGGCGCTGCGTGCACACGCGTAATCATGAAATGGATGGCCAGGGTTGCGTGAGGTGACAGGAAGCGCTGCATGCGCGGGCTATACTTTTGCAGGAAGGTGCCTTTGTCTCGCCACATTTCTATGGAGCCTTGAAATGAAATCGAAACTTCGCAGAAAAGTTCAGTTTTAGCTATTCATTCTGCGGGAGACAGTCGTCTTTTTTATTTCAGTACCTTTTTCAAGTTTCGAGTTCCGTATTCATGAGTCATCTTTGATCCTTTTAATGTCCAGTTGGTGAATTAGTTTCAAGTCTGTACGTAAGCAGAATTAAATTTGAATGTATTCCAATTTGGATGGATTCCATTTTGAATGGATGTCATTTCTCTCCTGGCTGCTCATTTCATAGGCTTGTAATCATTTTATAACCTCCTCAAGTGTTAGCCTGGAGAAGCTAGTTAGTTTAATGCCGTGCGATGAACGGTGAGGGACTTTTCACGTGACTATACGAGGCAATCAATGCTTTTAAAAAATGGCCCTCATAACTCAGGGGGCTCAGCTTTGCAAACGGTCCAGTCAACTGGAACATTTTTTTTGCCCAACTTGTTGCAACAAAGGGCATTCACATTGAACTTCTGCTGGCCTCTGCAAGTCAATACACAGCTAATCGCAATTATTGATGGGCTTTAAAATGATGTATGAGGAAACTCTTCCGGCAGTTGTCATGGAATGATATCCCGCGGTGTTGAGCCGACTATTCTTCCTGACTTCATTCCCCCCATTTTTTCGGGGTTTAACGTCTGACAACAGAATAAAGCAGCGTTTGCTTATGTTCATTAGGCAATTTCAGTGCTTGCTCTCTTTCCGTTTTTTAACTTTCTCCTGCTCAAAGAAATCCATGCATTGAGGCTCTCCCGTTCGGTAACCCCGTACTTCTCTCGTATCTGACAATCGTTGCACTGCCTTTAAGAGCAATAAACCCCTTGGTACACATCGTACTGCCTGGAATGCCTCTTTTTTTTGTGTATCTGGACTGTGTTTGCATAACTGTTCCCATTGTATTTATAGCCGCTATTAAACTAGGCAGTGGCCTTTAATTAAAGGTTTCTGCTACACTCGTCTACCTTCAGCAGAGGAGGAGCATCTGTAGCTCCAGCTGTTACTGTGTTACGTAATATTCATTTTAAATGAAAATTCCCGTTTCCAATTGTGTAACCTTTAGACTTAGAAATGAACTATTCCGAGTATTATTGAGTTTGAACAAAATTTACAAGTGATTGACCGATACGGTACGGGTAATAACTGTTTTATGCATCCGTAATTAGAGCATAAATGACTATAGATTAAGTTCGCATCGAGAAGTTATTCATCGCGTAGGCGTTTTACTGAAATGTTTTTTCAATTTAAATGACCACGAAAAAAGCGAATTTGCCGAAAGGTTCACAGAGCGGTGAATTTATTCTGTAATTTATTTCAGTTAAATTCTGAGAGCACATTATCGTGCCTACGTGATTTAACACTTATAATTCTTCCATAAAACTGAACAAAGAATCCCACTGTATAATAAATAATTGCCCAGTGTTTCTTGCTTGGTTGGTCCGTCCGTCGGTCTGTATTTCCGTTCGCCCGTCCTAAACTAATAGCAAGACTGTCGGCTAATACAGCCTGTATCAGTGATACTGAAAATAGCATTGTTTCATGTCAGAGCTACTGTACATAAGAGGGTACCCCAGGAATTTGATATCATATGTCCCTCCATGTTTGGCGGGCGCAGCTACTTGTGACATATAAAGTGTATAAGCGAGGAAATTCCTCGAAAGCCGTATTTCGAATTTCGAAAACTCGGACACACAATTTACAAATCCTCCTGTACTTGGCAGTGTGTCTTACTCAACTTGCCTCTAGGTTCGAGAACTACAGAATCAGTTCATTCATTGTGACACGTCACATTCGTTCTCGCTACGAGAAATATCGCCTACTAGAAAGCACTTCTCGAAACCAAGCAACCATTTCGAAGCTCGATTTATTCTTGGTGCAAGGCTGAAAATACCTGGGTAAAGTAAAGCCGTTCAAGGCTACTAAATTCTGGTTCGCAAATTACTGCTTGCTGGTGCATGGAGAACAATACGAACTGGATCTTCCGGCGCCTCTAAACTAAATTCTTGGCCAGCTCCATTACAGTTTGCTCAGACTCGATACTCTGATTTACCAGCACAGCCCATTCTCGCTCCACCCTTGCAGTCACGGAAGAAAACACTTGCAACAGACATCCTTCGAAGAATAAATAATTTGGGCTAACGAAGAGGAGTGTGCGACTGTAGACATTGTCAAAGATCTGTACGCCGACGTGCACCTCATCTCACATGGTAGTAAATAAATATCTCGCCGAGACGAAAGTACAAAAACATGAACGTCCGGTAATGAGCATCGTCGTTTGCTTGAAAATTTCTTCTGGCGACACTCGTACGCCAGAGAAGCCGCTTAATAAAATCGTTTTCAGACGTGAGACCCAGAAGCAATAACAAAGAAGTGCTTTCGTGCTGAGAGAGAACGAGAATCTAAGGCTGTGGTAAAGACAGCTGCTTCGCTCATAACCTCGGCTCGATTTGCATAGAACGCACTCCGCAAAATCCTGAGCGAAAGCTAAAGATTAATTAGTATTGTTTTATGAGCAGTAATTCTGGGACCGCATCTGCATTTAATGTGTACAGTTATTTTCGGTCTTCTTTTTACAGATATTTGTAGGTGCTGTTTCTTCTGGAGCAGTCTTCCGATTTATTCTTTCAACTTAACGCCTGAAAGTATTTCAGTCAAACATACATGAGTTTTGACCTCTTTAAAAGATTATGCATCAGATAAAGGATAAGATTCAGGTATGACATATTAGGTAAAAAATTCGGTTGCGCACTTGTATTGTTGATTCATCAGAAATTATACCTTTTAGTTTTTATTTGCATTCAAATTCATTCTTTTTCATCTATCTTGGATTTTGTTTGAAATCTGACATGATGATCAAATATTACATCTTGTACGTTTACATAAGGGAAATTAATGTCAATAATTATTGTCGCTGGAGAAAACTTAGGGTTTCATAAGTTAACTCATGTTCAATGGTTTGTGTTCGGTGGTCGAGAATAAAACCTTTTGATATTCAAACTGCGAAAAGAATTATAGTTAAATTAATTTCATACCACTTTTAGATGTAAACATTTGTTTCCTACCATTTAGGCTTCCTACTCCATTAATTTTGTGCAGGTGGGTAACACGTAGATCCGATATCAAGTTTGGTTTTCATTTTCACTTTCAGTTATCCACCAATACTTGAGAGAAACTTCATTTATCCCTTGATCCTCCATCCACGCGTCGGCCACTTGATTTCTCGCGGCTCAGTTGTTTGACAACCATGATCAGTTTTCCAGACCATATAGAAATTGATCGCTGGCAAAATAAAATCATCGCAGAACGCAGCGTGTGTGTGCAGCCTGGGACGCAATAAGCCGCTGGCCGACGGTGGCTGGCGTTCCACATGGCATATCATAACAGAGGAATTAATCCAATTTGCCCGTTTATCGATCCCGCCTCAAACGTTTTCGCCCGCGGCGATCAAATGCAGCCGCCTGGCTGCGACTCGCAGGCGTTCGGATCCTCTCTTGGGGGTTCGGTTCCGATGAACTCTCCTTTCGAAATGTTTGCCGTGGCACGAACTGTACGCGTAATATTGAGTTGTTATTGCCGTAATTAGAGCTTCTACACAACTCGTGGAATTCTTCTTACCTCAAGCGGAAGAAATTTTTTCGACAGATTTCCATTTCCAACTTTAGTTTTTTGTACGAGTAAAATTTCCAAGTCGGGCCGTAGCACGTGTGTTTGAAAGAGAACGACTGTCCGTTCGCAACGGAGTCGAATGCGGTGCAAGGGAGCGCAGAGCACGTGGTGGTGGTGACCGGTATTGATTTGCTGGCTTACGTTTAACTGAAGCAGAGGGTCGAGTAAAGCAAGCGTTAGTGTCTGGCTAGAACCTGACTTCTCGGGACAGTATTATTCTTTAAATGGATTGTTGTAAAAATTTCAAGTAATCTTCTTCTTGGTCGCCTTATCTACTGTGCTCTCCCTTTGATGATAGTGCAGATTTCATTCGAAATAAATCCGTATTGTGAATAGTGCATCATATTTAAAAATGTATCTATTTTCTTCGTGACACAAATTTCGCTAGCATCAAACGTATTTCATGAAGAATAATTTTTAGTGAAAAAGATTACTCTCATGGGCTCTATGGGTGATCGCGTTGGTAAATTTTTCCGAAAAATCGACGGAAAAATTATTTGAAATCGTGTTTATCAAGCTTTTATTGCGTCGAATTTCCACGCCATGAATCACGTTCTTTGGCAGGAAACGCAAGCTTTCAAGTGAGAGAAAGAATTGGAATCATATGTCCCGCAACTTCAACGGTCTCATTAGCCTATTTTGCACAACTCTTACTCCCGTCGCAATGAGACGTATTTATTGACTTCGTAAGCGCGAATTTTAATTTTTCACGGGAAGACCTCCACTACTCTGGGGGTGACTTGAGAACCGCTTTATTTCCGTAGCCTTCTACCAAAGTGCCGCAGATAGATTCCCTCGCCTTGAATGTTTACAAATGAACGTCGCTTGAGCCAATTTTTCTGCGGGAGTGTCGAGTAGCTCGTTCATCTCGTGCGAATAATTGAGGTAGGCGTGAGAGTGATATGTTCGAGACAGACATTGAGTGTTCTCTGATCAATTGAGGCATTTGCGCCTCAAACGAGCGGGTCATGATCAAACTTGCGAGTGCAAATTTGTCCACGTTTTGTTAAATTGACATATTTGAGCACTATATTAACAATATGGTTTGTGTGGTGATCACCATGCTCTTAAACGAGAACCGTCAAGGGAAATTTGTGGTTCCTTCACTTTTGTTCCAAAATGTCGTGGATATTTGCTACTGACTGAAATCATTCGCGAGCCTACGAAGAAGGTCAACTTAATCTCAGTCGGAAAATTACCATTGTAAACGTATATCTAAACTCCCCACAATTTTACTCTCCGAATGATTTTCATTCCCAGTACGAGTATATATTTTCTAAGATTTATTTTTTCATTGCGTCTTGAATTTAAACTTCCGAGTTAATCTTTCAAATTATACATTCCTAACTTAGGTATGAAGTGAATTTTACAACGTTAAATTTGAAATCCGACTACTTTTACGTGGAAAATATTCCCCTGCACTCTCTTCTTGGGATTAATTAGCTTCCAAAACTTTGAGATTATTGTTGTTATTATTATTCAAACTTTGGTAGATGATTGCTAAACTTACCGTACTTTGATATGCAAAGCCTTTCTCATCCTCCAAGCCAAGTTTAATTTGGTGCTTTTACCGAGTTCAGGAAAATCTTTCTTAGGGATGGAATCTTACATGTTTTCTCCCTCACACAGTTGAAATTACCAGATTGTTGATACAATAATTGTTTCTGCATTGTTAATACATTCCCATTAATATTTAATCGATTGAATTAATTTTGTCCCGTGTTTTTGTGTACTTAGTTTCGAGAAGCACTCGTTGGCCGCAAAAGTCTGGTTGCTACGAGTCGCTCATGAATAAATTTTTAATGTTTTCTACCTATTTTGCGCTTAGAAGATTTGTATGAAAGTGTTATTCGCTTCAATACTGATGCGACTGGAGGGCTCTACGACTTGTGTTACAATACGATAACTACTGTTTTCATTTCTTCAATTTATAAATTACGGTGAGGAACAATTTTTACTTGAGTCACTCGCATAAATGTACCTGAATTTGTTCCTTTCAAATTGAACGTACGCTCTGTACCTGTATCAGTCTCTTTATTTACTTTAATTGGAACCTTGAGACTACATATATGCCTCTGAAAAAACGCTATGAAATTCCTAATTCATATCACACGTTACTGCTTAAGAACCGTTCAAAATGAATCGGTGAACGTTCAAATTGAATATTTATTCGCTTGGCTTCTATTCATAAGCGTGGAGTTATAATATCTAAGAGACATTTTAAAATTTTAAGAATAATTTTTTGAAGTATTTGGATGAGACCTCAGAATACAAAAATAATCAGTTCGTTCAGACGTGAAGTATTGAATAAAGCTTTGCGGTATACGAAGACACTTGGGTCATACATCACTGAATACTAATTTCACTCCCCAATACTTCATCCTGAAACATACAATTCAAAAGTGATCCCTATGATAGTCCTTTCATTGAGGCATGCGATATCCTTCTAATGAAGCAACTAGGTTGATGAAGTCAGCTTGTTGTTCCATGGAATATTGAGAAAGCCAAAGCTACTGAACGGGTCTCTCTCTCACGCACTCGGTGTTTGTTCTGCAGGCGTGGGCAGTACAGCAAAGAGCCCGGCTGCCCCCCTGCTCGGTGCCTCTAAACTCGAGAGCAAACATCTCTCTCCTGCTATGTTCACGTCTTGGTCTGGTGTATTACCTTCATGCATCATGTAAATTCAATTAAGTTGTGTTCCCCGGCTATTTCTGCACTCAGGTATTGATTGGCCGTTGCCTGATTCAGGTACTAACATAATTCTTTGTCTACAGAGCATGTTACATCATTTGACGCAACAAGAAGGACGAATGTTTGAAGAAAATCTCACTCATACATGGTCATATCTTAAGAACATTTCAATTTTTGAAGAGCAAAGGAGTTCAATTAAACGTATTGTGCAATTTAATGTGTATCATTTCCTCACCAAGAGACTTTCCTAAGAAACTATACCATTTCTATTTTAACATTGACAAGGTATAACCTTAGAATAATGTTTATGTAATTACATTTTACAAGAGTTTTAATAATATTATGATCAATTATAACCCATGTGAGCGGTGTGAGGAATTTTGGATGTTGCTTCGGATTGAAAGCATTAGCTAATAAAACAGTCGAGAAAGCGTCAATACATCGCTATGGGAAACCGTCGCCTGTATTAAACTCTTGATACAAATTCGTAATGAAAACAGTGAATGAAACTATTGATGGTAAAATGACATCTGAATTGCTCCTTTTCACGAACAGTACAAATCTCACGCATGATTTCCGGAGGCCTCAGCATTTCGATTCAATGCAAAAAAAAACGAAATGTGGGAAGTTGCTCAGTTTTTTCAACGCGGCATTCCATTATGATCTAAAAAATTGAGTGGGTGTAGTTTAAGGCGAAATGTCTTTTTTTATATAACATTAAACTTTTTGTCAATTCAATTTAATTCCGCGTGCATTATTATATTTGAAAACCAAACACTCACGGATTATTCATTAACCCAATATTACCTTTTTTGTTTTAGATATTATAAATTTACGAACATGATTTCAAGCCGCTCATCGAATTACATAAGAATTATGAATAAGCTACGACGTCGTTCTCAAGTGTGGCCTTTTTTCATGAATAAGTGATGCGTGTTTCTAAAATAATGACGGAAAATCAACGACTGGAAGCTATGCATATATGAAAGATCATCAAAGCAATTTGGCGCGACGTAGTCATTGAATATATAAAGCTATGCTGGGAAAAGTGATTGTTTTTAACGATTGTGCAGCGGTGAGAAATCAGTTAAAAATATCCTTGTGTTCTTAATCACTTTCGATCATGAACAAACAAATGTAAACGATTCTGAACTTCAACACTATTTAGCTAAGTTAAATTGATGAATATTTATCGCAAAACAATTAGGGTGCACAGTCGTGCGTTAGAGGCTGGCTCGCTTCCCAGTAAAATAGTGAACAATCCTGGACGGACACGTGCGGTAACAACTTGAAATGCGTAAAATTTTCTTCCCACTCCAATTAAGTCGATGTTCATGCCCAGCCGAGCGAAAGTGCAGCTTAATGAATTCGTCCTTCTGAACACCACACTATTTTGAATGAGAATCATTTAAATTATATTTGAGCATTTATTACTCGGCGAACACATAAGCCTGGTGCGCTGTGGAGCTCCTGTGTATTTATTCAGCACGCAAGTGTGTGGAGCAGCAGCGCTAGGAAGCTGCCATCTGCGAGGCCGCCCCTGAAGCGGACTCTCTTACCGCCCCTGAGCGAACTGCCTCCCTTGAGAGCTCAATCCCTTTAGAGGCGAACTCAGGATTACAAACTAAGAGTCGCTCTTTAGAAAGTCCCTTTTATTTCCACTCGCGTATGTGAGTCCAGTACGTTCTGGTACTGGAAGCCTGTGAGGACTTAGCAGTGTAACGCATCGAGGCTGTTGGAAATTTTTGCTCGAGGTTTTGGAAATGTTTCCCATCCGTTTCACAGATTCTCTGTTTGCATGGTGCCCCCGCGAGAAAAACTGCGTTTTTCGAAAAATAAATACGGACGTTCTCATACCCTTGGCAGCTGAATTGTATTACCCAATTAAAGTGTGAAAGTCACAACTGCCGTTGGTTTGTGAAAATTCCTGCGGTAAAATTCAACCTTGCAAAGAGAATATTTTTCGACGTGTAAAAGAGCAAAGTCGATTGCGTCGTCGCTAACGCCAGTTTATTCTATTTGTTGAGATAAATGTATTAGGTAAGAGCGAGGAACAGCTTCTGACCTGCATGAGCTCCACATCTGAGCTAGAGCAATAGTGATAATATTCTCTGAGCCAGCCACTTGATGCAGTAGAGGCTTCACTTTCATCTGAACTCTCTTTTCAAATCAGCAGAAGCTGCCATGAAATACCTTTACGCTAAAGAATAGCGCTTAATACATATCTCGGGTATTCATGTACCCGAGAAACATTCGAACTGTAGTACATTTTATTAATACATTTCCACCTCATTCTCATTCTGTGACACAAAGGAAATTTTTTGAGACAACTGGGTACTAAGTTATTAGGTGGGGAATCTTGACAAATCGTGGGTCCGTAAAACATGTCACCACAGTACCGAGTATTTTGTTCATTGACGCTATGCAAAAGCAGTGCATTATGGTTCTGAAAAAGCGGTCAGTCCTCGAATGCTTTTGATCGCGAAGTTCCCGTTTTTCTACAGCTGCCACAATCAGCCAGGATCAGAGAGCGAAGCTGCTGTGGATTAAACCGTGCATGGGGGATCTACATAAACTGAATTAGGTCTCAGTAAGCCCTGTGCTCGCTTAGCGCTGTCGCTTCAGTGTCGCTATTGATAAGTAAATTTTCTTATTTTTTTAATATTCACTTGTGCACAGTTATTGTGCGTATCCTGCTTTGAAACCTGATGTGCTAAATTGACCCGCGAATTCGATTCATAAAAACTAAATTTTCAAGTCATTCATGCTCCATGAAAAGCTTCCGTGAACTATTTTCCCAAATTTCTCGGGCCACTCCAGCTGCTCGTCTTTTCAACGTTTATCTTAGAAATCTTGTCAATTGCATTTTATTACATAAATGTTGCGCTCGCTTCATGTTTCGCCCGAATGAATAAAGAAGTTTATCGTCTACAGTCTCAAGAGTTTATCTTTAGTTCCAGTCGTTTTTAGCGCATCCGCTGCGATTTACCTCGAAAAATCAGTCAATAACCAAACTATTTATTGCCTTTTCTTTGGGAAAAAATAACCACAAGTGATAATTCTGATAAACAAAAGCAAGTTAGTGATTTGTTTTTGCAATATATTTGTAAAGCGTACTTAAAAAATGTTGCTGTAGTTCGCGGGCTATTTTATGGAATTCCATCTACAAAGAGGCTACGCGAGAGAAGAGCATTTGATCGTCTATTTATTGGTTCTTCGCGAACGCGATAAATGAATGTCTTTAATCGTCCAATTAATGTAGTAGTTCTTCACTTCCTTAACTCGACTCGTCCTGTTGAGGAGCAAGAAACTCTCTGTACATCCTCGTGGCCGTGACGATAATTTCTCATGAAATGTACAGATTTGTTAAAAATATCGTCCTCTCAGCGTCTAAGAGTAAGCTTGACTCTCTCAGCTCCTCTCGTTTTATTTCAGTGCGTCCATCGGTCAGAGAGATGGCACAGGCCGCAGTCCCCTACCAACTAAGAGGCTGCTTAATTCATTGGGGTGTCCGTCGAGCTGTCAGGGCGCACAAGATGCTCGCAGTTCTAATGTCCATTGGCTTGTCCATTATTCCACGACTGTGTTCACTACCGCCACTTCTCGCAGGTTTCCACCGATCTTTGTTATCGCTATTCACCAGCCTGTCGTCCAGAACAATGCTCTCTGACCAAGCGTAACCCAGTCCCCTACTCAGTCGAATACCACTGTAACAAAATTCTTCAACAGTCTACGGAAAATATATAGTGCATGTGAGATTGGTCTCTGCCGCTGTGAGTGAATTTGACAATGATTTCATAGCAAGAATATTCAGAATATCTTTATAAATCGTACAAATTAACAGTTTCTGAAAAGACCCCAATTGATATGTCTTGCAATAATGGCCATAATTTCGATCAGCGGTACAACTCATCGGTGAATTTAAATGATACCTTACCATAGTTTTCCTGACTTATTCTCTCAAAAACGCCTGAAGAAATTTACGAAAAATAATCTGTTTCAACGAACACCAGTACACAATCGGTACCTCAGCAGCAAAACTATATTTCTTCGGTTCAAAATTTGAAATCGGCTACACTCGAGCGGTGATTCCATAGAGATCGACAAGCCAGTTTGAGCTCCCGTCACTGCCTGAGGCCGCATTATGCTAATGAGTGGCGTAGAAATCGCTGGCCAGGGCTAAAAACTCGAAGATTTAAGTCGCTGAGGTTATCAAAGCATTCTGAAATTAGATTGCTAAGTCGAGTTACAATGCAGTCTCGATTTGTTTCCCGAAAATTCCGGACAGAAGCGAAACTTGCTACTAAACCTTGCACAGTTTTTTGCATTCCGAGTTTTGTAAACCCTAGAATGCTGGAGATTCTGCGCGTAGTATGCACTCGATCTCGCTACTGGAGGCGTTGTTAACATTATCCTATGGAAAATTTGCGCCTCCGGAGCCCACGCATTTCCAAGATTTCCGTCTTGTGTTGGAATTGCTTTCTCTATTCATTTTAATTTCAGACGCGATAAGTCTCGTCCATCCATCAAACATCTCATAATTAAAACGAAACCTGTGAAGCTAATTGTTTATTTGTTAAGGAGAGCTCTCGCAATCAAATTTATGACGTAAATGACAAGTGGGGCTGAGCAAAGTCACATACGTTGCGTCTTTCTCTTTATCATCTTTATCAGAAGTGGAGCAGACTCCCCGCGGAGGTGTGTGTGATAGATATACGTGCCTCGACGTTGGCCTTCTTTGGACTGTCCGTGGGTAATGTTCCGTTAAAGTCCAAGTGGGGGACCTTTTTCGTCGCAGTAAGTCTCCTCGAGCTGGTTGTATTTTCTTCCTTTTTCTTTCTTATGAGTAATGTCCTAACTCCAGACATCATAAACCTGCGCCAACGATTTTCTTTTGTTACTGAAAAGGCCTTGATAGCAATTTGAATACATTTGAACAGTAGTAGGAGCATTCGGTTTCCGTTATTTCCCGCGTCGTTCGCTTCGAGATACCATTCGATAGCTAAACGAAATTAAAAACTCCGGCTGTAAAAATTTTGCACCCCAATATCAGACGCAGACTTTCAAAAAACTTCACTTCAGCACATTGTTCGGTATGTCTGGAGATCTCACACGTAACCGATAGGCCGACCCTAGAACTGCTATTTGTCTCCTGTTGGTAATTGGGCCTCTAACAGCTGGTGTAAATGTGTCTCCCAGTCCTGAGTAAAGGGCAGTCATCCTTCCCTACGACTTCAGTGGCCCATCTCGGTGGGCTCTCGTTAACTGGACCTGCAACGACCCTTCCTTCCAGTGTTTCCCTTCCTTGGCCAGACTATACAGAATGCCAGAGCTTGGCTTTCGGGACATCCAATCTTGTGACTGGGGTGAGGACATAGTCGGGGCTATGGGTCGCGTCTTCCCTCTCCACTGGATCATAGATAGGAAATTCGTGAGTCTTCAAAAGTTCTCGCAAAAAATCGAGTATTCCTCCATTTTGCATGCAGTTGTGCATTTTTATGATGGCTCTGTGATTTTTGCACGTACTTATACTCGTGGTCATTACCCGGACTGCTTTTTAAGTAAAACTCTCATTATATTCGTACGAAAAATATCCCATTTATCTGACTACTTGATCTTGATTTCCTTCTTATTAAAATATGATTGGAGCATAAATGAAACTTGAACTTTTATGATATATTTATACATAACAAACATTTTAGGTGCGATAGTCCCCCTCCCCCTGTAAAATTTCAAGTATCGCCTCTTGCTCACGTTTTGACGGGAATGTGTAGGGCGTCGTTCGGTTTTATATCTTCACTGATGGGACAAGTTTCACCTCAGACGACAGTTGGCAAGATTTATTTGGCCAGCACATGCTGTCAAATATGCTTTAAGGGTAACTTGCTTTCACACCTCGGTTAAGCGGAGCTAAACCCGCGTAAAATTAAATCTTTTATTAGCCAAGTATGAGTTCTCTTACTGTGCTCTCCTATCCGAGGCAGGGGTAGATCAAGAATGCTAAGGAAACTTGTACGTTGGTGCTCATCTTTCAAAGAATTTCTGTAACTTTGTTTGAGACGGTATTTGAATTGACAGAACACTTTTCCGAAATAAATCGGTGTTTGAATTTAACGATAGCCGGTGCACGTCTTTTCTGAGATTCAGAGACAATGAGCGCTGCTGCACCATCCAGAACGTTGCCTCCAGCATCTTAATAAATCTTTGCTTACGATCAGTACTAACCTGAAATCTAATTTTCCTCCAACATTTAAGTGTTCAAAAGCAAATTGCTCGTCTTACTCTTTAGCAAACAAAAGTGTCATTCACAATTTTTGGTATTCCGCTCAACTTTTCTTGAAAATCTACCCGCATTACTCTTACCATTCTGAACTTAAAATATTGTTGATGCTCACACAGAGCAGTTTTAGATTTAAAAAATACGGTGAAAAACTATCCATCGAACGACCCTCTCGCTCTTTTTTTAATCCTATTTTTACCGGTATACGCCGGATGTGTTGTGCTTTGGTCGAGAGAAAAAAAATACGTAAGATCTTCTATGAGGAAAATGACCCGAGGCGGATCACAATGTTTAGCCGAAGCGGAAAACTCTCCGGAATAAGGTCTGGAATAAGGGCTGCCGATTTTTGAAGAGAGGGGACCACCGCAAACCACACAAGAGCGCCTAGGTCTTCCGAGGGCCCTGCTCGAGCTGCGGGGACGCTACGGTACAAATTTCACTTCAGCTCATCAGGAGCTCCCGCTACGTCAAGGCTTTTGCCGCGTTCTGCAGAGCTACTAGTTACTGTACTAATGAACGATCATAACCGCTAAATTATCCTTCGTTTTCAAATTCTTTAGTTAGCTCGTTATACAGTCTTTTTGGTAGGTCATTCCGAACTAGATGTTATTTCGATCAATAAGTCGGTGTGGATGGTATAATATAACTTCAATTCGGCGTAACTCTTTTGAACGATTTCATATTGAAAGTCGTTTATAGCAAAGTGATTTCTGCATCGTTTAAATGATCGTTCAGTGAGCATCGTGCCTGAACTTGCCTGAAATTATTCGCTAAATGGTTCACTGTCTGTCACAAATCGGCACTGTTAGTACGTATTAGGTTATCGAATTTTTCAAGTTTATATTATTTCAAAAGAGATGCAGTGCAGTACCAGATTGTTTTTTGAATTAGAATGTTCTAACTACGTCATATAAACGTATGGTACAAAACTACCCAGTCTGATCAACAACCTATTACAGTACAATAAGTTATTTATGAGAGGGCACTTTGGTTAAGAGCTACTGTATTAGTCTTAGAGGGTTTTTTTTCTCCAGGATATCGCGTAGTACACTCGCTTAAAAAATTTTAAACCAGAATATTTCGTTCCATAACTTGGTACGGAAAAAACCTTAGGAATTATACGAAAATGCTTCATTTCAGGGGCTATGAAGCAAACGATCTGATATCATTTCTTCTTTCATAGCCTGTGCTATGTTTGTAGGAAAATAAAAAATAAGAATTAGTAATCTTTTCCCTTCCAAGCAGATATATAAATTCGATGGGCGCTATTTACCTACTTATCACAAATGCGTTGTCACCGCAAGAATCCTTCATTTTTCGACCTGCTCTCAAATATTCGAGCAATAATAAATATTACCACAGTTTTCGAGCACTTCCTCTCCCTGAAATTCCTATGCTGACAAGTATGACCGCCTTCCGAGCTGCGTATGGGAAGGTCCAACGCTACAATTAGTGGACGTCCAGCCCCTATTTGCTTCCTTTATTTGCTTTTTCTTTTCCTTCAAACCAATTTGGCTATTAGAAGAGCGAGTTTTTCCTGAGGGGAGCTGCCAGTGCAATGGATATTCGTCGAGCGTTCGCTGCCGTTTGGGAGACGCTCAAATGATTGTTTCTCGGCTGAACTCGAGACCCTCTAACCTCACGAGTTTTGATCTTTTCTTCGCCTTCATACGCCTCAGATTTTGGGCCTCTTCGGAATGTTCTTTAACCCTGGGATGGTAACCCTAAATAAAAGGTTACGTGAAGACTCTTTTAGTCTTAAACCATAGGAAAAAATGGAAGGTAAACTACAGGGTCTGAGAAACCAGAGGTTACAATTCCAGAGTAAAATAAATTCGTTTTTATTTCCTTTGATTACGTGTGAGTACTAAACCAATTGCTATTTTTAGTCACCTCCTGCAAGAAACTTCTCGTACCTCCAACATAAAGTTCATTAAAGTTCTTCAAACCAATTTCGTTAAAAAAATGTTTTTCGATATCTTTTTAGGGTAAATCTCTAAATAACTCGTTTAAAAAGGGCCATAATTTTCTACTTCTACAGCTAAAACATCGATCCCTGAGAATCTATGTAATTATCCCATTGTGAGGACTTCGCTTTCCGGTTATACGTCGTTTGTCTACATACAATCGCTGAGTGAAGGTGGGTAAAAATTGGTCTTCAATTCATCGTTTTTTATAAACCTTCTCCGGTTTTTCTTCGTTTGGATGAGACGTACTCGTCTTGCGAGGGAATTCCACACAAATTTATTTGACAATTTTTTTTCATAGTTCGTGATTCACGCACCCCTAACACGCTCTCACTGTCACACTAACAATGCCGTTGTTGGGACTGGAGTAGTAGCAAATGAAATTTGGGTAGTCAGACGTTAATTTAACTGCATAGAATGGAGGGTCGGGAAAGTATTGGGCAGCACGCTACGTGCACTGCCATTTTTGATGGTCCATTGAGTTTCGAATATTCAAGTGACTTCGAATTGAACAGTTTACAGTTTATTGTTTTTACACGAATCATTGTACCGAAGTACTCGTGACAGTGCCATGTTCTCCTTTGTATTTTTAATTTGCGTCGAATGCATTCGAATTTCTTGCGTAAGCAATCCTTTTTCACTCATGTTGCTTGCTTGTGTTCTCTTTACGTATTTATAAATGCGAGAAATTATTTCTGTAGTGAGAAAATAAATTTTAACAAAGCCTTGAATCCAACTTACGAACTGATGAAACTCTGACTTATCGACGATAGGTACACAAAATTATGGCTGTTTATAAACAGATTTAATTCAATAAAGAATCGCGTATAGCTTAGACGAGCCATGCAATACAATCGAACTTTTATCCAATGTAAAATCAGTAATGATTGTAATGAATTGTATGTATATATTTATAGTTACATTATTTACAATGTCCACACCATAAATGCAAATCGGGACAGATAATTAACGACGCCCATAGGTTTCGTGACTCTCCACTCGGATATTTGTTCTTGGGTCAGTTTGATTTACTCTAAAACCAGGGTAGAATGTGACTTGTACGGGATAAGGACGTGTACGTGGGACCCGAAAAATTAAAATGTTTGGGAAATTCTGAAAAGCTCTGCAATGAGATTGATGTCAACAGCACATCTTCGACGGACGTTCTGGTTCAGCGTAATTTTTTCAGAGTTCTTTTAGGTATTTCATGATTATCCTAACGAGGTAGGGGATCATTACTTATAGCTAGCTACGGCAGAGCTCTGCGCAGGCATTCACTGATGACGTGCAGTAGCCTCGTGAACACGTTGCTAGAGTCAACGCTCCAGCTCTGTTCTCCACTCAGGAAGACATGCTTCAGTTTGTATTCTTCAAAGGCCGGATATTGCTGGTGCTGCTCCGGGTCAGGTTCTTGCCACCGGATATGATAGGCAGACGCACCGTCGCACCGTCCGCAACCCGGAGATTGTTTTGACGCTCTACGGTACAGGTGGCGCCTTACCGGTGTTGGGGAGNTTGGCCAACTAGCAGCGGAGATAAATTAACGCTCTATATTTTTAGAAGGTTGTGAAAACCTGACAAGTGGAAGCTGTGGGCTTAGACATGGTGTTTGTTACTCTCGTCCGCCAGTGATGTGTTTTCATCAGGTGACGATTGAAATACAATGTGGGACTAGCAAGAAGTGTCTCCTCATCAGGAGACAGTTGAAATAATGTGAAATTAGCAATTCATGCAATTTCTGTAGTAGGCAACTGAAACTCAATGTGAGACTAGCAAATTATGTCTTCTCATTAAAAGACAACTGAAACATAATGTGAGACTCGCAAGTATAGTGGTTTCGGACCAGGAGAAATTGAAAATAGAAACAGAATGGAACTAGCAAGTCATGTTTTCTTCTCATAAGACAATTAAACACCATGCGAGAGTGACAAAGCATGTCTCAGGGTACACTCACGTGCGTACGTGCTTAAACTATTGTTTCGTAGGCTCGAAATCGTACGCAGTTATACAGAAGCTGTCCTCTAGTAAAGATCTGGTACATGTATGATACTATAAACTGAAAAATGAAGTAAGAAACTGTTTAGGTATGAATGTTCAACTCGGGTGCTTACGACGGATTTTCGCAAAGCAGAGATTCAATTTTCAAGCATTATAGAAAATATTCTACTATGCATTTCATGCTTCGAGGAAGCCATAGATCACGAAAACTTTTTTTACCTCGCAGCAACTTTCATCACTCAAGCTAAACAAGAAAAAAAATCGGTGTACTTGAGAAGAATTCCCACACTTTCCTCAAGTTTTTTGCCGAGCCGACATTCCTTTTGTTCGCTTGTCAGAATTCCTCGGACGCTCGTCCGGGTGGCCTGATACGCGTCTGCTATTCTCTTCTATTGAGTTATTTCCCGCTCAGAATTTCAAGTATTTCTGTGCTATTTCACACACATTGCATTTTGGTCTCCGACTGCGCACCTAACGAAAAAAATGTCAATATTTTCGCCAGCATCAGATGGACTCCGAATTCCATCTTGTGTGAAAGAAAATTGAAGTAATGAGTGGCGCTCATTTTTTTTTCTATCATGACTAAGACCATCATCATTCAATGCTTCAAAAAGCGATTATCCAGTACGGGTGTCCTTAAGCAATACAGTTCAACAAAATACATTTTATACACTGATATTGATTGAATGTAAAAACTCTGGTGAGTAAACTTCTGGTTTGCATGTGACGAGTGCATCGCCGTGTCAATCTTTAAAAGTTCTGTGCATTCTCGCTTGCCACATTTTTATTGCAAAAAGCTATTCTATGAAGAATTTATGGTGTAAAAAGTATTATCCAATGTTGGTCCACAAGTGTAAATAAAAAAGGTTCATTTCTATTGACAGGGCTCTTTACATTCTCTTGTCGGGCGTGCCTCTTGCTTCGACCTCATACGTAATTAAGAAAACAAATTTACATCAATCACATCTAAGCCGTTATGAATTTTCCCTTTGAATATTCAATAAAATATGCAAGCATGACAGAACACTCTATTCACCTTCAAATAGCGGACCTGGCCGTAAAATGGCAGGCCTATTGATGGTAATGAAAGAGGAGCACCTGCACTTTGGGCCGTAAGAAAAGACTGCGAGGTGATTCACAACTTTCTCTGATAGATCACCTTATTGCGTGCTACTCTGAATGTGAACTCGTTTTCTGCTGCAATCGAACTCTCTCATTACAGTGCCGACACACTGCCTTTAATCGCGTGAGTGCAAATGCGGCGTAATTTATTCAAGAATATTGGAACTCGAAATGCTGTGCTAATGAAGATGACCGATGGACTTAAAAGCACTGCCTCCTGGGCTGATTGACAATATCATTCATGAATCTTTCAACTTCCATGAGATCGACCCACAGACACGGAGTACCGCGTGCAGAGTTCCATGTCTCTTTTTTCGTCTTTTCTTATGCTTCGAATCTTTTTTTCATCTGTAAAACTCTCAAGCTTGTACAACCTTTTCGCTGATGAAAGCTCCTTGATTGCGATAGTAACGTTCTACAACAGTCTTGCTCACGCAATGCTTTTGAAAGATGTATGTATATGGTAAGAGTTCAGTTTTAGTTCCTTCGTCGTATACCTTAAAGCACTTGCTCAATTACACGCTGTACCCTTGAGACACTTAAGGAATGTGGAGTGTAGTTTTGTGGAATGGAGTGTCATGTGCTCATACTTTCAGCTGGTATACCATATCAATTATTCAGTGCATATCGGATGCGTAGAACAAACGGAACTGCAGCCCTGTATTGAAGCTGCTGTTCAGTTTGCTAGCACTCTCTAAGTAATGTGAAGCTTTAGAATTACTTTGTCTGGGAACACATAAGTCGTAATTATCGTCCTTTCGTACAGGCCCATTGTGGGAACAGTTTGTACTTCGCAATACGTTAGATAAGCTCAGTTTTAACGGCATTTGAACATGTCATGCTATGAACTAAATTTGCTGATAAATTTGAAAATTAGAACCACCATTAAATAACCAATAAGCTTCAGAGATCATTCTTGATAATCTGTGGAAGTTCTACTTATTCTTGCCCTTCAGGGGTATAGGCAGTGGGGTAGGTTAGTTCGGTTTGTCCACATGCTATGGAAACTGGCGTCCCCAGGGTACACTAGCAAGTTGCCAACATAGGCTTTTGGAACTTTTATCCTTCACGCCCACTTTGCTCCTTTCAATTTTTATACCTTCTTCTCAATCTTTTCTTTGTCTTTTTTTCCCTTCCTTCTTAGCTTGCTGTTTCTACGCAAAGAACATCTTGGGTTGGACCACACCTTGTTCGTATATTTCCCGTTCTCTCTAGTCTATAGTAAGGTCCAATTCTCTTTCAGGGGGACATTGCCCGAGTCATCTTTTCTAACACTACTACTACTACTTCGACTATTATACTGTTGTTAATTCTTCAAAAACATTCATGTGAACACATGCGCGGATTTTCTAATTTACCATAATTTTGAATACTTGACAAGCATAGAACCGCCTTCGCTTGAGAAGACAGACATCCAGAGCGTGAACCTCAGGGACTGTGACCGTCATGTTCTGAAGATTCGGCTATAAATTCATCTTGCTCCTTTGTGTATCCGTACACTTCACTCTAAATCTCGCGCGGCATCGAGGAGAGAAGAATGCCTTCTGGGATACGAGGCAAAAAACGCGTCCGTAGGAGGCACCTCGAGGGCCAGGCGAGCTCATAACACGGGCAATCTGTTCCATGGAAATTTATTACAAAGCAATTTTCGAAGGCCATTTTGTACGTCATGAGGATCTAAATCCGGACAATGGCCGGTTGCTTCTTTTGCTGTGTATGTTTTGAGAACAATTTTACGGGATCAGTAACTTTTCGCAGGCTGCAGCACAAGCAGATGCTCACAGATTATTCTTATCACATGAATGCCTTCAAGCTATACGTGTGAAACTGCCAGAAAATTTTATTAGTGGCTTTGAGTGGTCCAATCGTCGGAGTTCCATCTGTTCTTTTCGAGAAGCAGAGCTGTGTTTTGCAGCTTGCTTAATGGTGAAAGTTGGTTCAAATCGTGTGGCTGCCAGCAGCACAAGTGGAAGTCAGTACTACAAGCTTTGATAATTTCATCCATATTGTCCATAAAAGTTTGAACGAAAATCAATTCACAGCCAGCTCATTCACAGGAGCATCAATTGAATTAGTGTTTTTGGCATAAGTCGCAGTACATCGCAGTACAAGAGCTTGGCTTTAACTAATGAGAAAGAAATTCAATTTGCACCGCATTTTTTTATTGGTCAGTTATAATGAGTACATGTTAAAGCAGTCCCCTGTAATTCAATAGTTATGATGACCGTCGACTGCGCAAATTGCGTTGCAAACTTAGCACTCAATTACTCAAGCCTGGTGAAAAACTTGTTCAAAGAGAGAGCTTTGGCTGCCTTATTAGGCAGATTTACTTTCGCTAGCCAATCAAATCAATGTAATACAAGGAAAATTTGCGTCGAATTCATTCTAATATTTAATTCAGCATTTGATTGATCATATGGAAAGCAAATTACATTAATATTTATCCCATCGAAATAAGTACTTAATTGAAATTGCTGACAATAATATTACGCTGCAACCAACGATTAAAAATAACAAGAACACTTTTGATTTGCGCACTTTTCTTTTCGTTCATTGAGGCTATTTTGAGGAAACGCTGTCCGCTGCCCCGGTCCGGACTCCCAGGACTGCTCAGATTAAGTCGTTCTATAAGTTGGCCTCATGGAGAGCTGTGCGTCCCTCAGCTGGAGCAGCCTGATAAGGAATCGCCCCTAGATTGAAGTGGTGTTTTTCCAAGAACCATCTTCTCTTCCTTCTATTGCCGGAGTCGCCACTACATTTTCGGTAAACTCGAGAGGTCAAATGAAGGAAATTGCTATGAAATGGAAACCTACCTACCTTCCTTTCTTGCCGTTATTTACAGGACTGGTGTTGAGGCCACGATTTGTGCAACCCTGGGTTTTGTACCGAAACAATGCGATGTATGGAGATTTTCCTGGTTTATCAGCAGTGCATTTATTAAGAAAACGTTCCTACGACTTCGAGTGACTCTGTCAACTTATAAATTGCAAACATTTTAGTGTTGTAGGTAGCTGCTGTTCAAAAACTGAAGTGCAAACAGCGAAATCGTGGTAACCTTCCACTCCAAAATTTTGGTCAGGTGAGAATTAGTTAACCCAATTATTACTTGACTTGTGTGATACAGAAATGTTTCTAATTATTAAAACGGACTTCTCCAAATTGACTAAGTATTAACTATGAAATAAATCAGCAGATAGTACCTGCAGATCCATCCAGCTTCCATTAAATCTCCTTAGCCTGATAGCATTTTGTGTGTTGCAAATTTGGTTTTCTTATATTTGTGTTTGACAAGAGTTTTGCCATCGGGATTTTTACTTGAGCTACCGATAGTGTGGCAGAAGGCATCCTCACATAACATAGGCATCGAATTGTTCGAAATTGCTGAGCAAATATATTTCTTCACTTCTACTGATATTTCATCAAAAAACTCACTTTACGGCTACAGATCCTCACTGCATCAATTAAATATTTCGAATTCATGAAGGGCTTTAAAACTATTGTTGTACTAAATCTTTGTACACGTCGAAAAAACTTATTTTTATTGTAAATTTTCCGTAAACTATATTCTGACGGCAACACTAAGCTGAATCAGAAGTGGAGTTTGTGAACAAGGGCTTCCGGGCCACTCAGGATAATGGTGTGCATGCGGATTTTTACCCACATTTCAAATCGTATGCAGATCCCATACGCGTCTTGCACTTTGTCGGACTGTAAGGTGGTCATGACTTCCTCAGCTCTCACGGAAGCTCTATATCGCTTCTTTTATTGCCTAACCATAAGGTTAACAGTATAAAAGTCGTTCCTCGTAGAGCGCGCTCCAGTGCAGGTTTACTTAGCGGCCGGGGAGGCAACAATGAGGGAGCTCGAAATGGACCGTTGTAAGACCCAGCATTGTCCTCTGGCGCCTCGCCTAATGCAAATATGCGGAATTGTGAGAGGATATGAGAGAAATATGTCTAGATGCTAGAGATATACAGCCCTTTTAATACCGGCATTTCCTCTCTTTACTGTTGCTCTTCCTACCAGCCTCAATATATTCGAGAAGACAGCATCTTGCCGTACACTTCCATTAGTTTTATGACGCATTTCGGCAAATCATTGCCTTTGTTGTCACCTTAATGACCCGACTTTCTTCACTTATCATAGGATGCACTCATCTCGTGAAATCCCCAAAGTACTATTTATCTGTTGCAAATGAAGTGTCACGGTGGTGTTGTGGACCGAACTGCGTTGGAATTTATTATTTTTGAAAAATCTCCTTGTTCGTTACTGCTTCTCGGGGAAAACTTGCCAATGTCCTCACGGATACTGTGTAAATCTTGCTGCTTCATTTTTCATGAAATTTACAATAGAATTCACGCAAACAATTTGAGTTGTTTCGAAAGTGAAGAGCATACGCCCAGTTGAGTGTGGGATAAGTACCGGCAGCTTTTGACGCGATAAAAAAAGCTCTCATAACCTCGTATGCGTGAAATGCCAGCAAGCACAGGCGTGACTTGTAATTTCACGCGCACTCTTGCTTCCTAGGGCGAAGAGAAGTCGTGTTTTGGCATCATTGACTTGGTGACTTAGTGAAAGAAGAGCTCCAGCAGCAGGCTGCTTACAATTAAGAAGGGATGCAGAGGCCGGGATATATTCCCGAAGGTCGTTGGCGTTTTAGTGCCCCACTCGAGGCTGCTCGTTGTTTTACTGCCTGCGAGCCAGACTGCCGGAAATGTTCAGCAAAACCACCGAAAATATATCAAAGGGAGGCTCGTCTCGTACTTTCTCAGAATTCCATCATTCTCGTCTTGCGTTGTTTCGAGCGTTATGGGTTAACTACATCCATTTATGAATAAGGAACATGTAAATTTTGGTATTTTCAGCTCATTTTGTTAAAAATTGTTTGAGAATTATTAATATTTTCGATCGTTAACTTATCGACTGAAAGGACCATGCTGCTCTGTTTCGTGAAGATACTGCTATTTTTTTGTAAAAACCTGATTATATGCAGTCTTATTACGGGTAAACGTAAGGTAAACGCTAGATTTTAATACAAGGCTAAATGCAGACTTCTTACCCCAATGACATGGTCGGTAGAAGGTCAACCATCGAGTCCTACGAAAAAAATCTTTAGCTACCGAGTCATGGTAATGACTTGTTTCTGCTACTTGTTTGGTGGCCGGGAATGAAATGCAGCTCATAAAGTTCAAAACAAATTCTGTTACGGTCAAGTACGATAAAGCGACGCAACGCACCCTGCTCTGTGTAAACGAGTGAAGCCCAAGGAAACGCTTTGTTAAAGCCACAAAATCTCGCAGGTTTTTTTTGAGGTGGGTGCAAGACTTATCCAACCCTCGTTGTCGGCTCTCATATTTTCCCCTTCGCTTGTCAAGTTTTACGCTTTCGAGGACGATGTGAAAATGTACGGCAAAAAGATGAAAAACTCAATGTAAAGAGTCCCGGTGCGCCTTGAGGGAAGCGTGAAACCCACTTTTTTAGGGGCATCCTCACTCGGCTCACTCGCTCGGAAATGGAACGTTTCTTAGGCTCCCCAAGTTTTCCCTACCAATGCTTCCAGTCTTTTTACGAGTAGGTGAAAATTTCAACGAAAGATAATTCCTCAAAATCTTTTTCCTGCCGGTCTCGCTCCTAAGTATTGAATTCGAAAAAACATAAATTTTCAAACACACTGGCTCAAGGAAGGAATGTTGTGCCCGTACTGTAATTTCTTGCGTTATACTCGAGGATTTCATGCTCTTAGGTCAAATTGGAATCCAGTTTTGATTCATAAAGTGACCAGATTCAGCTCTTTCTTCGTCAATTTCCAGTAACTTATGGTCTTCAATTCAATTTTGAGATTTAGGGAAGACGAAATTCATCTACGATGTATGTCAGTCTTTTAATAACAGCGTTTGTACGACTGATCTCAAATTTTAAGACCTCGTTTATTTGACTTCAAAACACATATGTCATTTTAGGTAATCAATTACGACTGATATTCAATTCGCTTGATTGATTCTGTGGTCAACCTGACCATGCGATACGAGCTTTCACCTCAAACCCTTATAACAACGACGTAGGACTACTCGCACATTTATTCTTAGGCAAAAAAAGACACTTTTTTTCTTCGGTAGAGGATGACTGTTAATTGCCTATCATTCATTAACCATCTGAAGAAGTTATGATGGTTACCAAGTACCTTCACTCAAGAGTACAGCTAATATTGCCTACATATGTACAACATTCATTCCTTTGAGACAACAGCCTCTCCATATGTTCGTGCGTACGGTACGCTTCATCGCTCGAGTTTGCTGTGGCGGTGACCGTCTCGTGCGAGGTTGCGCTTCCCTCGTTCGTCGCTGCAGTGGAGGCTTCCTGTATCTGCGATCACGTACACTGCACCCGCTATTCTGCGCTCCCATTCAGTCAGCTGCAGCGCAAGCTCCCATGAATATGTAAATCTGAGCGATAAATACAGGCGATATAGTCCGTTCTCCGGCATCCGTAGCAAGCATCATAAGCACCGCACAAACAGCTTGTCCCTCTCGACGGTCACTCGCGTACGCTCGCGTAGGTTTAGCGTCGGTATTGATTCTCGTGTGCCAAGAGATTATTTCAATTTGTCCATACAATTATGTACTCTTGCTGATGCAGAATTGCATGCTTCAAATGCAGTGCCTGCAGTTGTGTATTGATTAGCACGCATTTAAAGCCTCTCTAAATGATTTCTGCATGTAACTTTATGTTTCTTACCGTTTAAAAGTTGTGTGAACCTCTGCCGAGAAAATAGAGAAAGTTACTGTGAAAAATTATTCAAGAGTTAATAAATGTCCACAATTTTAATAATCAACACTAATCAAGCGAGAGACAGATTAACGTGTATTCTTTTTACCCCATACATTTCAATAAAATCAACAAAATGAATGTAAATATTTTTTGAACAGCCAATGTATTCTGTATGCGGTTTTCCCAGAACCGTACCTCCGGCAGTTTTGTTGCTAATATTTAGCGAAACCTTAAGACTCTGACTGCGACGTGCGCCATATATGGTACACTTGATCATCTAGCCTAACCTAACGAAAACACGTGTAAAACCGCAGTCAGCGTGTTAATGAATATGAAGGAAAAATATACGTGATGTACGTTCGTTTTAATTTCCAGCTATTTTTAAAATACTTATTAATATGCTTTATGTTCGTTTTAATGAATTATGAGTAGATATGAACACCAGGGTTTCAATGGATGTCATATGGACATTGCCCGTTTTGTCTATTTAGGGTTTTGGTCCTTGAATTCTTCCAGTTTGACGTGTCATCATTTTTGACGGGTTTTCATTGAACTGAAAACGGCGGAGGTGGCCCCGTTACACGGAACCATAATTTTTTTTTTTTTAAACTCAAGAGTGCTTCATAGAAGCATGGAATTAATCTGGGTTGACCGTAATCGGATTGAAATGCAAAGAAAATCGTTAGAAAAATTTCCTGCTCCAAAATTAATATACAAAAAATAATTTTATTCGTTTCTACGATGTATGAAGATTCTTAGTTTTCAATCCCTCTCCTTGTTCGTTTGTTTACATAGTTGTAAATATTATGGTGGAAGATTTCAATTTTATTTTATGTGAAATTTACATTCACTAACGTTAAACGCGTTCTGAGTGAGCTCTCGTAACAGCGCAATTGACTCGTTCCAAGATTAGGAGCACCTAACCAATTCCAAAACATCAGGAGCCGTAGACGTGTCGCAGGCATAGAGTGAAATCAGGTGTGACGTGGCATGTCTGAACATAACAGGTATTGCATGAAATGAATAATTAACTTACACGTTGGGTTACGTTAAATTACGTAGTTTACGTTAAATTACGTAGTTTACGTTAAATTAATTTGTTATGATAAATTACATTCGGCTAAACTAAATTATGTTTGGTTACGTTAAATTACGTTTGGTTACGTTAAATTACGTTTGGTTCCGATGAATTACGTTGGGTTTCGTTGAATGACGTTGGGTTTCGTTGAATTACGTTGGGTTTCGTTGAATTACGTTAAGTTTCGTTGAATTACGTTAAGTTTCGTTGAATTATGTTGGGTTTCGTTGAATTACGTCAAGTTTCGTTGAATTACGTTAAGTTTCGTTGAATTACGTTAAGTTTCGTTGAATTACGTTAGGTTACGCTAGGTTAAGTTAGGCAGCTAGTAGCATGTGAAACTCAAAATTAGTTTTAGGTTCCAATGCACACAACTTGATCAGGGTTCATCTCAGTAATTTAACTCCATTGATAGGGTGATGTACATTTATTAAGTACGTAAAATTGCAGCCCGAATTCAACCTTCGGGTTTTCGTGAATTTGCACCTGTATATAAATGTAAAATTTTATCAGTTATTTCACGTTCGTGTTATATTATGATACGTATGCATTCATGTATGTAGATGCATGCAGGGTGTTAGGGTTAAAGAACTACAAAATTTCACACCTACCAGACAGTGGCGAACTAAAACTTTTGCTTGTATAAAACTTAGCCAAAAAAGGTTTGCTTTTTCAGATATTAGGGCATGAAAGGCGGTAATTTGAAAACAAAATTACCCTCGAATAATTTATCGATATATTTACATCACAGGAATTGTTCAAAGTTTCCACCACCCACACTGATGCACTTGTATTTTCGATCTAAGGACTGCTGGATATTGTGGAAAAGGCCTGCCATTGCAGAAATATCGCTAGAAGCCACGGCAATTTTTGCCGCAAGATCTTCCTTTGATTCCACAGGTGTTGAATAAACAAGGTTTTTCATGCGTCCCCAAATATCGATGTGCATCCATGTGAGTGGTGGAAACTGAACCATTTCTGTAGCCTGAATGTATAAATACATTATTTGTGGCAAATTTGTTTTCGAGTGTCCTTCTTTCTTACATTAAACAACTAATATGGACCAATTTTTTTCGTAAAGCTTCATAGAGGCAAAAGTGTTTAGTTTACTACTATATGGTAAGTGTGAAATTTGTGTACCTTTTTTCTCAAACACCGTGTATATAAATATATCTGCGCATAATGTGACGTGCATTAGCGCAAGGCTCTAGTGAAGAGGTGTTAGCGACGCGTAAGCGGTTCTAAGAACATTGAAGTTATTCTGAATCCTCAACGTAAATGTTGAAAATAACTTGGAATTTACTACTTCACAGGGCTTGTCTCACCAACGGGGGAGGCAGCCAATGTATATGGTGAAAGTTGTTTGCACGATTATTCATGCACAAGATCCCTTTATGGTCGGTTTTATGAAAAGATCAGGATAACAGACCCAATATATACACTCTACCTGAACAAGAGGTAAAAACCCATGCATTATGAGGCCTCTGATGGCTCGGGTACACGTACACGGAAAGCTTGTACATGGTGTCACCTCGGCATGTGCAGATTATCCCCGTCATTCAGACGCCACTTCAGTTTCGTCCGTCTTCCAAGCAAATTACTGGACTCGTAAAAAGCATATTCCTGCGTGTCATTTTAGCCTTAAAGAGTACCTTCAGTGGCTGGGGGCGTTATGTCCCCTATTGTGCATACACTCCAGACCCCTGTCGTAGAAAAAGGTGCTAAATTTTTTTTGTATGTTGCAAATAGTAGCGGGAAGAGGCTGGTGCCGTTAAAGAGGATAGGACAGAGTTAGCATGGCTCGCAAGTTGTGCTGTGCTTGCCTCCGCGGTGCCGCCGCCGCTGCTCGACTGCTGCTGCTCCTCCTTCTCCTGCGTTTGCTTGATTGTCACGCTAGCTCGTACTTGAGCCATTCATGACTGAATTTATTTCTCGTTGAAGACTGCCCCTTTTGGTTGTTTGAAGTGGATTTAGGCATTTGGATGAACAAGAAACACGAGTAGGTGAACTATGTATAGCACGTGCCTCACGCGTCACATTCGTCACAAGATGTTGAAAATTGAATTTGAGGCCTGTGAAATATAAATAAACTCGAAAATAGCACACCGTAACTTGGCTGTCGTACTTGCCGCTTGGCATTAATAGGCGAAGTAGCACTTCGCTGATTGCGAATGAATGATGGTTTCTCCACCGCCGCCGCTGGTGTCATTTGGAGTTGCCGTGTTGCTTTGTTCGCGTGGACGTTCGCGTGCCGTGCGATGCGTAGCAGAAATTAATAAGCCCAACTACGACGTGACCTAACTTTTTTTGCCGCGCTTTTGTTCCTCTACTTCCTTGCTATTAACATTGGAAAACTGCAGGCTGCGATTTTAGTTTTATCTACACTGTTAGCTTTTATCGACTTCTAGTTTTAATCGGTTTGGCATTCTTAGTTGCATTTCAAAATGAGGCGTCGAAAAACTAATTCTCAGGAAGATGTTCCACAAAGTTGTAGTTTAGAAAGAATCGATGTCCGCTGCTCTTGTTATGAGCAATTTTTTTCATTTTAAATGCATAATGCCCGAACCTAACTGGGATGCATTAGCGACTAATTTTCAGCGACGCTGTTCCTTTATTATACTCTTTCTTCTTTTGCTGGCCAAAATGAACATAATGAAATCGTTCTTTTCATTTTAAGGGTAGTAATTAGAGTGATTTCAATAATTCAGGTCATCTATTGAAGCTGATACCTGGAGTACTTTTTTAATCGCTTTTCTCATGACTTCGGATAATTCTTTTTTATATTCAAAAATTGTTGCAGGAACTTTTCTTGCTCCTGGAAGAGAAACCCTTGCAACCGTTCGTTATGTCAAGCCGTGGGCATTTGTGAACGTGTTTCCTATTTCTTAGAATTCATAGAGCGTGTTTCCTTGCCCAACGACTGCTATTAGTATTACCTTTACTGTGTTTTGTGTTGATTATTACTAGAAAGACCTTCCAAAATGAAGGATTTGTTCTCACAAAAGCTCCAAGCACTTCATAATTGTTGTTGGTGGGACTTGAAGTAAAGATGAAAAAATAAAAGCTGGCATATTAATACTTCTTTTCTTAACTAAGGAAGGGAGCTACTCCTGTTAATGTGCACGATAACAATTAGTATGAGATGAATTTTTCAAATCCGCTCTTTGCAAATTTCTTCTGTAGTACCCTTCTCGTACTCAATTTACAAAGTTGAGTATGTTTGGAGAGAAATATACTACTACCACTTGGAATTATTATGGCCTATGAAAAAGAATGCATGGATAATGCAATTCATGAGCGCATAGGTAGAAACATATACTGTGTACAAATCTTCGGATGCATTTAAAGCGAAAAGAAAACGTTATTTTCATACTTTTCCTTTGGCTTTGGAATCGTATATTATTTTTCAATTCAATTTCTTCATCGTTCTCCTGTGAAAATAAATACCTGCTTTTCCTCTACTCAATGATTTCATGTCAAAATATTCTCACACCGTTATCTATACGTCCGTGGCTTTAAACATAGAGAATTAATTAAACAACTTACATGTTTTCTCAGTTATGATCCACTTCGAACCCTGTTTGTTGTCCAAAGTCATAGACAAACGCACACTCACCAGCGCTAATGCGGTCGTCGTAACAAAGGGTTTCGTCAACCAGACTTTTCATTCAGAAACATTCGTCGGCTTCTTGCTCGACGCTCACCACTCACAGTAGATCCTTGCTTTCTCATTAGCCCCTCATCCGGCTAATTACCGACCATAACCCAACAAACGCGGTCTCATTAACAAATAATGTAATTAAGTTCATTTTTGAGGAGCGGTAGCTTACCTTCTGTCCAGGGTGCCGAGTGACGCTCTAGGTACGGGCCGCATGCATATTCCGACGACCTCCGCCAGCGAGATTCCAAAAATGTCGTGTGACCCACCCGGACAATTACGTGCTCGAGGCGTTCTCAACATTTGTTGGCTCAAGGCTTTACTTGAACGCGATTCGTTTGGTTAATTAGACATTCATCATTCTTCCCGGCCGAGACCTTACTGCAGATCATGTTCTGCGTCTCTACGCTGGAAAACTAACGTGGGAAAACTAAGCGTCCACTCGCCGAATTTCGAGAAATCGATAACTAAAGTAAACTTAAACTTGGCTCTTTAGCATCGTTTCGTAGCTAGTATTTTAGTTCGTGAATAATTCATGTTGTGGTGTTAAGCCCATACAGTTGAAGTTGCGTACATTAACGTTTTTTTTCAGCCCTTACTATTTGATTAGCATGTCCTTTATTTGAAAAGTAAGGAACTTTGAAACATATTGTCCGTAGAATTGGTGTGACTGAAAAGATTAAAAAGGATTATGAATGGATTTCGATTATAAAATCATAAAAGATGAACACTATAAAAACATTACATAAAATATATCCCTTTTTAAATTACCATTGCCCGGTCAATCTTATTATAATTAACACGTTGACTCCGATTCTCCATTCAGGTAAAATTACATGCCGACATGTGGATTATCTCTACTGTGGATTTAAAAATGAAGGATTTTGGTTTCACAAATTTGGTAACTCTATTATTTTCTTTCAAATCAGAACTAGCTTATTTGATTGATGAACACAAATTTGAAGAAAACTCGAAAATTTGTATTTATACATGTTAGTGCTTTAGTTACATTAGGTTAGGTTAGATAATCCACGTGTACCATATGACCCACATCGGAGTCAACGTGTTAACGAAGAAAACAAGCTAAGTCTCATTGTTTTTTCATTTGTTTTAATGCTCTCATTCCTAAAGCTGATACATTCATTCCTAAAGTTAGCTCAGAATTATGGATAATTTAAATTTTGCATTTTGTCTGAGAAATTCATTTTTGCAACAAATGAGTTATTTTCTGAGTCATCATGACACATTCTCCGTAAAATTACATAAGTTGCGCTTCATTCAACTCATTTAGTTTCTAATAATCTGAATTTCCCTACATTTTTCTATTCGTATTCTCTAATGCCACCTTAATTTCAATTCATCCTACCTGGGAAATTTTGAGCTTCGACTTGGTGTTTCTACCCTTCGCTTATTTTATGTCCTTCTTCTCTGCTTCTCTGTATTTTTCCTCGCCAAATGATGAAGCCAACTCGAATTAAAAATACTGAGCACTTTTCCAGGCCTTTTGCATAATCCGACTCTGGTCAAAAATTCATAACTACCGAGGCAAAAGCTGGCTGTCAGTTTCGTGTCTCAAATGCTGAGGAAGTTCTCTCTCATTACCATAGCGTGGGGCTGCATAGGGGAAAACAGGGGAGTTCCCGCGGGAAAAGAGGGTGACACTTCAACCCGCAGCTCTCCACAGCGCCGCACTGTGCGTGTATATATCAGAGACAACGCTGCGAAACCGCTTTCTTCTGGCACACGTTTCCGTACCTAACGAAAACGCGTGGCGAGAAACGATTAATGCGGCAAAGAGGAGCTGAGAAAGAGCTAGCGATAAGTTTATCCACAGAAACGCGTTCGTTCGGTTTTGGAAATATTACGAAGAATTTGTCTTTCACACCAAACCTCATACTTACCGAGCCCCAATAAAGTGGTGAATTTTAAAATGGAAGATGTCCTCAGTTTTAGACTGTGAAGGATAACTACCAATATAACTGGAAAACGTCTATGTAAAATTTCAAACAAAGCCATATTATTATTTAATAATTGAATAATCTCCCGTTAAGTTTTAACTACGTGTGAATTTATTACCGGAGCTTAGTAAATACCGAGTAATGACTATTTTCTCAACACAATGCTTTTAGGGGATATTTCTGAAGAGCTCAGTCTTGTGTCACCTTAACTACCTACTTGCAACTTGATTATTCCGTACTGAACATTCGAGAAATTGTTTAGCAATAAGAAAGTGTTGCCACATTTCTTACAGTACATACTGCGTACTAATGCTATCAAGGATATCGCAAATACGCGCTTATTATTTCTGAAAACTGGACTCATTTAATTGGTAATGAATAATTCAAGATGATCGTTTCATGCTTCAATCTACTCCATCTTTGAACTCATTTCATCAAATAGCATTATGAGCGTAGTCGCAAAAAATAATATAAAAAACCTCTTCTCTACTAGCTCGAAGTACAGAATTGTTGCTTTACGTATTGAACTGTCAGCACTTCACGATACGTAATCATTCGTACAAAAAGTGAACCTGATTTTAAAACATTTACCTATTCAAAAAGTCTGCCTTATGACGTGGGGTTATTCGTGCGCTAGTTATGAACTGGTAATAAAAATATTTCATTAATATGGGCTGACATTTTGCTTCATCCAGCATTTGTGCCGTAGTTCGTCAGCGAGCGTCTTAATTCGAGGAAAGTTTTTTCCTTGTTCCCAGAATGCGTTCTCAGAGTGAGAGGCTCAGCAGGACTACAAACGCGGACATCTTGCGAGATTTTTTAGATTAATTTCCCCATCTGTCCTCAATTGCTCTTTTTCTGGATTTTTTGTCCCAACAACAACTCGTGAACGGTCCCAGTTGGACAAGTTCTTGGGTTGTCTCGCCGCCGGATTATCGAGCTCCGGCAAATCCCGGTCAGTTGTTGCTTGTTGCTCAACTCTAACAGGACAAGACCCTGCGTAGAAAACTCCCCTGTTTTTCCTTGCCGTGTTGCCTCTTATCCTTTCCAGTCATCCTAGAATTCTTTTTTACTATGAGTGTGATTCAAACGGTATTTTTTGCTCTATGGTTTGTTTAATTTCTTCGAAATGAACTTAATTGTCGTATGCAATGCACTTTATTTACAAAGTCAGGTTACCTTTCATGTTTGACTACTACCAATTGTGTCATTTTAATGGTATGCTTAACGTGATGTTCACTTTGAACTCTCGCCGCTAAATTAGAGCTCTGATGGCCTAAAACGTACGTTCTATGGGGTAGGGTATCACTTCCAGTTGGCGGTTGTTTATTATGAAGGACTTGAGAAAATGCACTCGCGTTCGACCGATGTCTTCAATGCAGTACCACCAATGTTTGAAAAGTCTCACGAAAAAACGTTGGGGTACCGCTGCACGAATTTTTACTCTAGAAGTTGCACAAAAGCTTCAATACATAAGGCCAATAATATGGCTAACATCATTATCATGTATTCATCTAGACCCGTCCAGCACAAAGCCGCTGTCTATTCCCCCGTCTGTCGGCCAATTCCCCAAGCAATCCTCTAACAATCCTCACTTTGTCCCTCCTCGATTGCGTCCGTGCGTTGTGGGTAGTCGAGGCCCAGCACGAAAAGACTCGATTCCTCGATTGTGTCTTTTCCTATCTTGCATTTCTTCCGAAAATTTGATCTTGTGTAAAACACGGGCGAAATTTTTGATTTTCGCCTAACAAAACTAGTGAAGATTTTTCGATTTTTCATTATTTTCTTCATGCCGAAATCTTTTCGTTTAAATTCGGTTTTTTATGCTTATCGTAAATTAAAAATGACTCCCTTATCTATTTTTACCTTCGATTTTATACATCAACATTGCAGTTGCTTGAAGTAGTTTTTCCATTCACAAGTAAACATTTTATGTTAATTTTGATTTAAGTACTCATTTAACTTGAAAAAACCTTACATCTTAGAGAAAGTTACACTTCGCTTTTACCGTGAGCAGACCTTTTTCAATGATTGAGATTCAACAAGAGGTCGGTAAACCATATTTTGAGATCAAATGGACAACGCATGACTATCTTCAGCCATAAGCTAATATGAATGGATACCACTGAAATTTTTAAGGGCTAGCAAATAGAAAAGATTTGCTGGGAAATATTTTTCTGATACACAATGTATACCCTAACGAGAAAGCTTCCCCTTCTTTCCTCAGAGGGATCACAGAATACTAAATTTGATGCCAAGTATTCTTATGAGATACGACCGACATTTTTTCTACAATTGGTGCTTACCTTCATCCCGTTAATATTTTAGGTATTCTCCAATTGAAACCAACGACCGTTTCACTTGGTTTTCCTTTTACCGATTTGACGCATCTCGAGTAAGCTGCAACGTTTACTTTTACGGCTGGCGTCCTGAATCAGGGGTGCTGTCCATATCTCTGGCGGCACTTCTTGTGCAGGCTCCCCTTTTCGGGAGCCGCTGGTCAGAATGGTCTTAATTGCGAGGATCTCGGCCGGCATATACGCCGACTCTCGATCTTTGTTGTCTTCCCTACTGGAGGTTAGCGCTCTGTTTAGACTTCCACGCGCACAAACACACCCAAATAAGCAGACTGGAAACAATTAGAGGAAGGGAAAGCGAAGAAAAGAACGACACCAGCAGACACTCGTGATTCATGCACACTATTAAGACGGTGCGAGGGCAGCAGCCGCCGTGTCTCGGCGTATTGTTCTCAGTCGCTCGTGTTCGTCTTCTTTTCTTTTAGTTTACTGGGTGTGTACGTGCGAGCTGATGTTCACCTTTGTAGCATGTCAAACCAACGTGTTACACGCGCGCTCTTTTATTGAGGTACGTCGAAGCGGGTGTATCAACCGTTTCCTCACCTTGATTTGATTGCTTCACGACCGTGTTGCCATTTTGAATATGAGTACACAGACTGTCAGATGGAAATATCCTTTAAGATTCCTTTAGCAATTAGATACGTATGCACGAACAAAGTGTAAATACAGTAAATACTCGTATGACACTGTATTGAACGCTAGGCAATCCAGCGACTTCAAATGCGAGATAATGACATGTGGAGCTAATCTATGCGAGGTGTATTGAGTTCAACTGTATCTATCATGTAACGCTGCGGGTCCAATTCAATTATAATTCCCGAAGGTATCGATTATTGAGGAATAGATCTTACCGTTCCTTGTTCATGGGTGCATGATGTGCACGAATATGTGTCTTCCGTTCTGTGCAAGATCTAAGTTGTGTTTTTTTGTCGGCGCAAAGGTCAATTTGAAGTGCGTGTTCCTTGAGTTTCACATGCGCAAATTGCGTGATATCGTAATAAATCGCCCAGTTTGACTATAACTGAGACACGTACTTTCAATTTTGCAGTAAAAAAATGCAGTTTAAATCGTGGATCATTTGAAATTCATACTCTAGACGCTCACATCATGAATAGCAGTACATTATAGAATCAGAACTGCATGGCGTTTCAAACACAAACCTATTTCGTTCAATCGAGAAAACTCGTCTGCTAGGCACTCGCATCCAGTGACGAAGATTGATGTTTAATTTTTTGCTCGTTGTACGTGTATGGTTTTTTCCACACTCCTCATCTGTCTGTATTTCGAAAAATAGAGGCACACTCGATATCGACATCTTTTTCAATTTTTCTATTGTGTGTAACTTCAAATGGCTGCTCGTAGGTAAATTCATGTGCAATGCTAGTTTTAAATTGTTAAAGTAAAATGCTTATAACTCTGAATAGTTGTACAACGCTGTCTAGAATAAGTTCATTCATCCTTCGCTACCAGACTTTTCAATAACTTACTGTAGATTTCTCACTCGTGTTTACTTTGGTCAGTTCCTTAGTGAGCAAGATCAGGTATTTCGTAATAGCTACCCCTCAGGGGGCATAGGATAGGCCATAGGCAATAGAGGTAGGTTAGTTAGGTTTGTCTATCCTATGCTATGGGGACTAGCGCCCCCAGGGGAGCACCGCTAGGCTACCTCAGCTTTAGATAGGCCTTCGGGACTTCTATCTTTCGTGCCCACTTTGCTTCTTTCCGTTTTCATTCCTTCTTCGCTATTTCTTATTTGTCTTTTCTTCCTCTTCCTTCTTAACTTGCTGTTTCTATGCGCAGGGGATCTTGTGTGGGAACACACCCTGTGCATAGATTCCCCGTTCTCCTAAGTCCATACTAAATGGTCCCTACTCTTTCGATGCGGTATAGCCCTCGAGGCCGGTGCATTGCGTCTAACCCCAATAATAATAATAATAATCTTAATAGCTAACCTGGTGCGACTGGTACCGCTGAAGAGCTTACCACTCATGTGCCATCAGGAGCGCAATAGAAATTAAAAACTCGAGCACTTTCCCAAACTGCAACAATTGAATTTTAGATTTGTGTACATCCAAGTCTCTAACAGATATACTTCTTGCTGTTTGTCACGGCTACGAGCTCCTCAAATTGAGGATCATAATTGGGATATATGTATCCGAATGAACATCTGTACGCGGGATAAACTCCTGATCATTTTCCTACCTTTTTCAATTTTTTAGTGAGAAAGCTCTCTAGTTGTCGATCAATCGAATTTACATTCTCACGAGTGTGAACAGTTTTATTCTTACATGCAGTCAAGGTTTGAGAAGGATCATGACTATATACTTTTCGTTGTGTCCAGGTGAGACATGCAGCTTCGGAACGACAACTTATCATTCGGATCTGTCGTTGCAACAAAATTAGGACCAACGGAGAGAGATACTTTCATTCACTAGCTTATGTGAGGGCGAGGAGCGTCCCGAGGAGGCTGGTGGAGTCTGGCAGGACATGTCTGACTTCACTGAGCCGAGTCCTCCGTCTGTATTGGCTGTCACGACAATTAATCTCCAACAATTGCTCTCTCTCGAGCCTTCTGTCTAATTACTGTCCACCCCCTGCCACTGCAGGCGCTGTCCTCCTGCTCCCTGTCAACGTTTTCCTGCAGCAGATATTGTTGCAGCAGTTCGTTCTGCTTCTGCAACTGCAACTAATCCTGTATTTGCTACTGGTGCTGTATTTGCTACTGGTTCTGTATTTGCTACTGGTGCTGTATTTGCTACTGATGCTGTATTTGCTACTGATGCTGTATTTGCTACTGATGCTGTATTTGCTACTGATGCTGTATTTGCTACTGGTGCTGTATTTGCTACTGGTGCTGTATTTGCTACTGGTGCTGTATTTGCTACTGGTGCTGTATTTGCTACTGATGCTAGTACTGATGCTGTTCGTATAGCTTCTGCAACTCCAACTGATGCTGCATTTGCTGCTGATGCTAGTGCTGATACTGTTCGTGCTGGGTTTACTTCTACTTCTTTTGCTCGTTACTGCTTGTAATCATATTTTCGTATGAGCTACAGCTGCAGTTTATGATCACACTCCTACTAATGTCGTTTACCTACAGTTATACTCTGTCTGCTATTTACATTTAATGGCTGAGAAATACTTGAAATGAAGTGAAACTCCTTAGAAAGTATTAATTCGTCAATATTGCTAATGTTTTTTTAACAACAGAGAGCTGGTTGTCTTGGTTGTGAATCGCCCTATCAGCTCAAAACTGGCAAAGTCTACGAGAATTTCTAATTGTTTTCTCTGAGTTTGTCTTGTGTTCAAATAACTTTTGGATATTTTCGTACCGCTTTCTCTCTTTCTTCGCTCCGAGTGGAGGTGACCATATGCCAGCATGCGTGCCTTCACAACAATTTCTATTCTCCCACGGTGCCTTTTCATTCCTCCGATACATCGCCAGTTTTTCTGGCCGTAGCAGCTTGTGCCGACCGCCACGATGCCTACATCGCCACAGTAACGTTGCGTAAATGCCGAGTGTATAGGTATTTTTCTCTTTTCTATCGAATTTATATAACTTACTCCCTGCAATGACTCCGTGAATATGTCAGAAGTCTTCTGATAATTTCGTCCTTGATTAGTTATTGCAACTTTTGTGAACATGGCCGCTCGATAAAAAAGAACAAACAGTTTTGTACCACACCAGTTCAGCTGAAACCACACAAGTGGAAAAGCTTGCCAAAATATTTCGAGTTCAGTCTGTGCTGGTGTTTTCGTTAGCGCCAAAGGTGCACATCGAGAGCCATGATATGTCATTTATTGCGGACGATTATGTTCGGCTGATGGAGAAGTTGCATAGTTGAACCTGGAACTACAAAAAAGATAAAATCTTAATCACTTCGTTCTTCTTAGCCGCGAATATATAATTTCAAATTTAAACTGGACATATTTTCGGGAAGCAAAATCAAACTTCTTGCACAGCGTCACTGCAAATTTAGTTTGTATACAATCTGCGCCTCCTTTTTATCACCACAATTTCCATTTTTATTTTAACTTTTAATTTTTATTTTCATATCACTGATTTTAAATTCCCTTTGATTAGATTCAATCGTATTCTGCGAATCAAAATGTAGAACAGTGTCGTTCGTATTCATCTAGTACTTCTAGTGCAGGCAAAGTTCGACCCCTTCCGCTCGCCCTTTCCATCGCTGTCACCCAGTCGCTCAAATGCCTAACTTTGTTCAGCGATTTGCTGGAGCGCAATTAGAGCCCGGCTATTTGCTTCTAAAAGTTTACCGCACGTTAAAAGCCACCTCTTTTGACGATTCTTCTTGACGGCAGCTTTCGCATTAAGATTGTGTGAAGATTTACCTATGAAAATTTACCTGCTCTAATGATGAGAGTGAAACGGAGTTCATCATCGGTACTCAATGTATTCGAAGATCCTCGGAAAGGACCAACCTGTATCTACAAGAAACGTCTTATTTGTGAGCACATCTTCTATTTTATCATCTCTGTTCTTCTCGAAGCTGTTGTCTGACGGTAGCCCAGGCACGTACAGCAGGCTGGATGGCAACACAGAGCCCTATCTGATCAATGGGCTTTCGAAAACTTTTACCGTCAGTTATTTCCAGTCAGTACGTTCCCGTTGGGCAAAAAGCGCTGCACCAAGCGTTTAAAAAACTTTGCCTGTCTCCGCTTCTTCGGCATGCATCGACCTGCCGCAAAATCCGTTTTCTGTCGGCAAGGAAGAAGACAAGATGTGTTGCTTTAGGCTATGTTTTGCCCTATGAACCCAAAGCTAAACTCGAGGAACAAAAGCCTTGGAATAATATAAAAGTTTTGCAATGTTTGTTGAATTCTAAATATCCTGAAATGAATTAAAAAAACACACAAAGTTTATCTTGGGAGAAAACCCGTATTTGTGTACTGGATTACTAAGCCACCTCGCTTCATTCTTCTACCATTGGCAGTCCCATTATTTTCTAGTCATCAGATGCATCTACAAAGTATAAAAGTTCACTTTTTAGTTCTTCAACAACAGAAGTATTAAATAGCAACTTCAATTTTGCATGCGCTTAGAAATTGAAAAACGTAATTATAAGTAACGTGTTTCCAGTTGCACTGTGTTTGGAGCAAAGCGGTCTCACGTATCTCCTTCAAAATAAAGGTGTGGAGCAACAAACAGCTCTAAGACGCACTTGATGTATCGCTGCTCCTGTAATGAAGCATCTGCCGCCTCCGTCTAACATAGATCTTCGCGGCATACGCACGTCGTTTCGATAGGAACAGATTTCCCAGGGTAGCCTCGAGAACCAAGTAGCACGAGCCCCTTGACTTCAATCTCTATTTTGGGGTTAGATTAAAATTACATCGAATCTGAAGAAAATTAAAATATCGGCAGTGCTGTGGAACTTTCCTGTTACAAGAACTGAAGAATTGAATACGAATGAAATGATGAAGACATTTCGCAAGCGACTGAACTATCTCATGCTCTTGACTGAGAATCCAACAATAACCAATTCAAAAAATGTTCGTGTCACTATTTGATTATATTTTTCAGAAACATTTCGAAGCCTAGAGCATCAAATAAAGTTTTTTTGTGATGGTAATGTACGGGAGAATTTATTTGCAATGGCACATCACACATCACAATGCGTTCAGGAACGCAAAATAATACATCCGCAAATTTCCCCAGTATGTTTTCGCTTAGAATTCAGCGAGCATTTTGAGTCGGAAATTGCTGCGGGAAATCCACCGTAGCGACCCTTCCGTTGGCGTAATTATGAGAACTGGCGAGCATTGTTTTTTTTGCGGCGAGTTGTGCATTATTTGGCGCTGTGCTTGCCGCTCGCATTCCGTGCACCTCACGCACTCGCAGCCGGAGCTCAGGCTTGACAACACATATAACAGCCCAAAAATGAGAATTAATTAGCACCGAATGCATGGTAATGAATCACACCAATCCGATTTCACGAATGTCATCATGGAAGCCCTTTTGTGAGGATCAAATGCTTCATTTGACAGCGTTTTCTAATCAATCTTTTGGCAATTAAAATAAATTAGGGAGAAATTTTATTCCCACTCTTCTGAATTTTTGAATGCGATTCTAGACCGGTCTAACAACTAATTAAACTTCAAAGAGATATCCTGAGTAGAAGATAAAGTTTGCAATGTCAGTGTCTCATTTTTCCAAACACTCGCGTTTGTTCATTGAAAAGGACATGCCTATAATTTTTTCAGTTTACTTCACATAAATAAAATATGCGTTATACGTCGTTCACCTTTGTAACTAAGATACTATTTTAAATATTTCACAAAGTTTAAACAAACGGGAAACATAGTTAACATTAAAACAAGGAGGCCTGAATAAACTGAACATTCCAATTAAATGCCAGTAGGATCTCTGTCAAATTAGGTGCGTTTCGACCAGAAAAACATCAGTGTTTTTGATGATTAATGACTCTCGTGCTATAATATTAGAGCTTGCATCCAACTATGTTATCATTTTTTCAAGCTTTAGTAGAAAAGCATTAGTAATGATGCAACTGCCGGTAATGTATCTAAACTGTACTTCAAGTACCATTGTGATTGCAATGTAGAAAGTTTGACGTTAAATTAAGATTTACAAACTGGTTGTAAAACCGATTAAAAACTCTCAACCTACATCATACCTGGACAAGAGAAGGAATTACCATCAAACTCGTTTCAAATGGCACTGCGAAAGTGCCCTGAAATTTTTGTATTACTTTGTCTGTAGCCACAACTACACCATAAGGTGCAGCAACAACCACATTCGTCTTCGAATTAACAAATCAACTGACAATCAGCCCACCAAACTCGCAAAACATAAATTTCATAGACGAAATTCTCTCTGTCTAGCAAACAAGTTTCGTGACCAGTTAACGAACAATTGGAAATCGATGGCAAATGAAGTAAGGATGTCAAGCACATCACGAATTCTGAACATGTCAGTTAAGTGCCTTAGTATCGACTGGAACTTGCTGTTGATTTATCGATTAACCTGTGTCAAACATCGTTTGTAAGGATTTCTCATTAAGTTGTTCCGTCGACCATTGGGTTGCATAGTGCGGCTTCCAGACTTTCGTTCCGTGAGAGCAGCTGGTTTTGTTCCGTGGCTTTCGGTAGGAAAAAGATACAAATTTATCGTGCTGTTCACAAGTTCTTTCTACCATGTGAGGAACCGTCGCTGTGACATCTGTTGTGTTTCGAAATTTTTCACTCATCATGCCTAAATAGAAAAGTTTTTCCACTATTTGCAATGCAGTTTTAAAAAGTTTAGTTGTCATAAATTTCTCAGTTCATTACTCTCAACTCCCATATTACTTAATGCTTCCATTTGACGTTGGCATTATTATCAGTTTTTGCGATAAAATGTATCTTCTGAAAGATATAGTTAGTGACTCAACTTAAAACATGTAGAATGACTAACTAGCCAAGACTCCGTACAGTGAACTGGATGGCGTGTTCAAACAAATTACAAGTCTCATTGAGAATATTATATTAAATTGTAAGTATTAAATGACTTAAAAGGACTCAATGGTCAATTTTAGGTCGGAGCTCAATATTTCACTCGCGAAAAGATGAAATGAGACTGATGACTTCAGATTATCAATGCTTTATGCCCCAGTGCGTTTTAGCATTCGTACCTTGCAACGATTTGAAATTCACGCTCTGAATGTGGGACGTGATCACGAAAAATTTACTATTTATATAGATACAATAGCTCTCATAATACATGCTGCGTTTATGGCTAAAACCTATAAGTTTTCTACATTATATAGCGCCATATAACCTATTTGTCATATGAATAAACATTGCCTTACTGAGGTTAGTTATCATGTAGCGCCATGAGAGCTGCTGAATTGCTTCTTTTTAGCTCCGTGTCGAATATATTTAAAACCAACCAAAAATCACTGGTGCTTGCTTGAGTATGCTCTGCTGATCACGCAGGTTTGTGAACCTAGGAGTTGGTACTGCAAAATAAGGAAAGTCTGTTAGCGATGCATAAAATAGCCCTGAAATTTCATTCGTGAAAAGCTTCTCGATCGGAAAGATTGACTAGAGAAGCGCCAGGTTTTCTCATTCCTAAAGTACAGTTCAAGATCCGTTGAGGGCGATCGATTTGTCTCGAGCCCTCGGCGACAAACTGGTCGGTGGTCCGCAGCAAGTCTGACTTTCTCATCAATTACTCACGCTGCACCCACCGAAGTTTTAATTAATTCCAAATTATTCTCCCTGTGTTTGCGCCCATTCAAGGGAGTTGTACAGCCCACTACTCCGCTTTCTGTTTCTTTACTGTTATTCTGCACCCTTTAAGAGTTTGAACTCCAAAGCTTCTCTGTTACTTTGTACTTTGAATTCTGGAGTATTTTTGACTGTCTCAAATTTGATCTTTCAGAGAATATACAGAATCAATGTCGATTCACTACTGCCATCGTAGTACTGCATTGATATACACACATAAATTTTTCAGTATTTTAACTTTGATTTTGAATTCATGCAGGGTCATTTTGGGAATTCAGCATAATCGTAAAGTGGAGCTGCGTGATTGTAAAGATTAGGTAAGATGAAGTTTCAGGTGCTAATGTTCGATTCTCTTTCTTGGAAAGATAAAGACCTTTATTAAGGTACTAGAAGGTAAAGCATCTCTCATGGGACTGATGAATTAGTGAAACAGCACGACGGCTTGGTCCAGTCGAGAGCTTTACTATCGTCGAGCAGCAGGAGTCCAGCATTTGCGCTTAGTATTTACGATGGTGAAGCACGCACGATCGTATCAAATCCACTCAATGTTGGCCATTTACGATTAAGATCACGCACAGCTCTGTTAACACCACTGTTTATCATACTATATTTCCATAGTAACCGGCGTTTCATAAAACTCCTTGTTGCTCATGTGACTTGACGGAACAAATTAAACCTGGTCATTTTACTGACGAAATCTTACAGTATTTCATTTATTTCATTTCCATTAAAATAATCTGAACATCACTGTGTCTTTGCTCTCAAAAATGAGACAATGTGCAGAATTTGACTCGTGCTGATTTAATCAAGCTAGGGCAGAGAACTGAGCTTTCCTTCAACAACTGAACGAGAAGAAAATTTCTCGGGGCATCATCATCAAAGTCGGGACAGAAAGCTTTGTTGGTTGGCCAGCTTTGACGTTGTGTGGGCTGTAGAACTAACTTTAGTCATTTCCCTAATGTAATGTGGTGGAAAAGATTGCTGTGCACCTACCGCACTACTTTATTGCTGAGGCCATCATTATGAACCGATGTAGGCGACGAACTAACCCCTGCAGAGTAAGCTACGATGATCAGAGACAATTCGGTTGGCAATTACCGCCATTGACGCTGGAGCTTTTGGCATAGAGTTCTACCAAAGCGCAATCGCTAGTGATCAGAATAAAATATGAGGGAGAACTAAACAAATGATTCATTCCCCTACCGAGTTTTGAATTTGTCAGCGTCCTTCATATTGAACGTAACGATGGAGAAACGAATGGGAAAACCGCGAGGTCGAGATGCTCGTTTCTATCAACAGCCCATGTGGGCCTTGAAGAATCTTTGTACATCTAACAAATAGATTATCAAGAAAGGTTTTTTTTTAATTGTAGAATTACGTGGTCGTAAAATATTCAGCCGGAACAATATTTTGAACGTTGCTTTTTTATTACTTCTTTAATGGAGAAAGATATTGAAAATAATTTTCCTGAAAATGTTGACAATACATCAGGTCCTATATGTGATATGCATGTCAGTTGTTTTAAATTTTTGTTCGAATGAGAACTTCTCTTGTAGGTCTAATTAAATCGTGAGAAGCTGACAAACTGTATGCAGACACTTTTTAATTCTGCCGTATTTTTCCTTCGTGTTGATAGGTTGGTCGTCTCGATATACATTAGTCAATTTGTAGCCTTCGATTGAAACTGTAAAATGTTTCCTATGTAATAAGAAAGTTCTCATTTTAATTTGCTGCGGCTCGAAAATTCTCATTTTATTTTTCTCCCAATAGTTTCATTATTATGCTCCAACCAACTTAAGAATACGAGGGTTTGAAGATACACGCATGCAAATACTAGAATTTTAGACATTTTCAAGCCTAGCAGTTTCTGAGAAACGGATAGATGCCCGCAACCTGCGTGAGCTTTGACTGCTAACTCGTGCGATCAGTTCGCATATGAAATAACGTCAAACAAACCATTGAAATATGATTGCATTTTTTTAGCACCGCATGATAGAGGGCCTCATTCCTCAGTTCACGGGACGACTGTTAGGTTAAAGTTTGCTCACAAAAAGACAAAGGAGAAACGTGTTTCATCATTGACGTACGCCAGGCACCACTGTGGAGGTGGTCTTTATTGATCGTACCATGCAAGCGGACGCTGAGTAGTCGCCCTGCAGTCACGGACCTTCGCTTCATAATTTCGGCGGTCGTGTCTCTGTCGACTTTTTTTGTCGCGCAAAACTCACCTGAGCATTCTTGGTGTCACTGGCCTCAACGTCCGACTGAAACTAGAGCGCGAGCTAAATAGCAAGGTTGTGTGTGCTCGCTGGGTTCTGTGCGAGGTTAAGATATTCTTCCTTGTCATTTCTCCTCGCAGTCTCTCGCAGTGGGGAAATAATTGTAGGTTGTGGTTATGGCGAATTCTGAAAGCCTTGATATTGGCTTTATTGCAAGCGTGGATTGCGGTGTTTTAGCGTTCAGTGACAAAACGGTTTTAAACTGAAACTGGTCACTTAATGCTACGTTTGCATACGCGGAGTGAGACGCTTTTATTTCATACATCAAAAGTAGCCGATTTTGAGAAAATTCAGCGCTTACGTAGCAGGTCAAGTTCCAAGTCTTTTTCACCCAAAGCTTTTTTAACTCACCATTCCTCTGTGTCAGTGCTACACGCTGGTTGGTGCAGAGTTGGCGTACGCGAGAGCTAACTCTCGAGATTAGATCGATTTTAAGTCGGCCTCGTGTCAGGTCAGGAATTTCAAAGTCATGATAATGTCTTCACTTCCTCAAACTGACCAAGGTAAATCAACTTGTGATCAAAACCCGCTTACCTTGACAAAACAGACCACTTCAAATTTGTTTAAGTTCGGATTTCGTTCACGACTTGATACACTGTTTCTCATCGAAAAGTTAAACGAATTGTCTTACTCCAGAAGTCGATTTCCTTCACTCCCAGTGAAGACCTTTTCATCAGTTTTAAGCTTTTGCCAGCTGAGGAAGAAACCTGAGAAGGAGTACTGGAAAATTCAAGCATTGATTCAGAGGCTCTGACTCCGTAAAAGTGGCGCATTAACCGAACAATTTGGGAAGTTTGTCCTCTTCCAGTCCCATCCGAAGTTGTTGTCGAGTTATAATTGCAATGGAGGATTTCCATAATTTTGTGTTAACTTTTCCAAGAAACCGTTACTAATCACTATTAAGGTTGCCTCAGAAACTTCACTTGTCGCTTCTGTCTTGAAATTTACCTTCGCTTCTTCATACCGCGATGGAATCATTCGCAGCAGAGCGAAGAATTTTAAAGTTTTGAGCGTCTTTAGACTCGGAGATGTGGCGCACTTTTTCTTCTGGCATTTATTTCTTCAACCCACAACTCGAAATGCCTAAAACTTAAAAGCTTGTTTCCAAAAATTCATGAATAATTTTTGAAGTTCATTTTCTTGTGCTAACGTTAAATTAGCCTTGTGGTAACTTGTATGACACAGAAGAATCATTACAGACTTAGAGCTTTCAGAACAGTATTGAAAATTAGGAATTAGAGAAAACAATATTTTTGAAGAAACTAGTGAGGCTGTACGATTTCTTAAAAGGAAGATCAGTATGTGACTAAGAGATTAGAAGTTAGTTCTTATGCGTAAGTGTTCTCGTTGGAAGATGAAGGGTAATTAAAATAGTTGAAATTTTTTTTAGTGATTTTGCCCGTTGGGCATTGCAGTTTTGCAAGAAATATATTTGTTTTCTTTCTTATTACTATGGAATTCAATTATTTTTTTTTTATTCATATGCAATCCATTGTGTCCTGCAAGTGATATCAGTCGCAGCTCACTTTTATTACGTGGAACGTCGAACCAACCGAATTGTAAAGAAATTTTGAAAACTATTTTGTAAGTCCGGGAGTCAGAGGGTTCATTAATTAGAGTATATCTCTCCCACTGATCTCGCTAAGCTTTTAAACATCGCGAGTCTCCGATTTTGGCAGAGATTGTTTAGAAAACTAAACAAAATCAATAGCGAGTTGCTGGAAGCTAATGACATCAATGAGGCCAAGAAAGGAAGCGAGTGTACGACTTCTTTACCTGGAACTGCAGCGCCGCGCTCCCAGCCCCGCCAACGCAGAGCTCCGTTCTGTAAAACTAATGGCATTCGTTTGCAGGCAGGCAGGGCGTCTGCTGAGAGTCTTGAACTATTTTAATTAAATAAAATGAATTCAGGGAGAGAGATAAAGTCGCATTTTCACGACTGGAATGTTACCGTGTCAAGCCTATCCGTTCGGGTGAGCACCAAAATCTCAAGAGGGCCGCGCGAGCTCACTGGGAGCGACTTGGACTCGAATACAATGGTGTCCTTTCTTGGATTTGGAGATAATTTAAAGAATATTCGATCGGGAGTGCAGGTTGACTTTCCGTAAATTTGAGTTGGAAAACAAGACTTGACGGTAACGTAATCTAGAATCACAGCAGCCAACTTTTATTTTTTAAACTTTCATGCTAACATTAACGATATCATGAAATTGCAATATAAATACAACTAATATGAAATACACGGAATCTCCAAAATTTTATTTCACAAGTGTTACATTTATGGTACGACTTTCATCATTAATTCTACGTATCTTCCCAACACGTGCAACAAGTAATAGTAGCGCTACGCAATGGTAGCGCTACACAGTAGTACCGCTAAGGAGTAGTAGCGCCACGCAAAGTCCGCGCATCGCAATGGCAGGGTTACTAAGTATTGCAGAGTCTGCCACAATCTCCTGTTCAAATATTACAAGCTGGCAGGACCCGTGAATAATTCCAGGTTAGAATCTTTGAAGGGTGGAAGTTTATGATCAAGCTGTAGCATAGATACTGCAATGATCTTTGTATCTATTCAGGAAGGGTGTGGCACACATAGATACTTACATACTTACAAGACACCGACACTGACGCTTCTGAAACTTTTCCTGGTCCTAAATGAAAATCATTAATTTGTCATAGGATCTTGCATTTGAATTTCAAAGTGCAATGCTGTAATGAAATCTTGAAATGAAAATGAATTCCGCTCATTAGTAACTTTTTCCAGTATACTGGTCACTTAAATGCTGGAAATTCTTGTTCATTATAGCTTGTTCCAACTAGGAGTGACGACCCACATGGTGAAGCGGAGTGTTGCCAAAAATGTTATTCCAGTTTAATTGTTCAATTGTTAATTAAATATTGTATAATTTTTTTCATTGTCTATAATAAATAATGATTAAGCATTTACTTGTTTCTTAGTTAACAATGTTACATAAGATATTTAGTTTAGCGAAATTCAATACAAATATTTTATGCTCAATGATGATATGGAGTCACCCTTTTGCAAACCCATACATAGTATATTAAAGTATAAATTTATGCATCCTGCACTCGCAACATCATTTGTAACGTAATGATATGATTACATGTAAGCTAATATTAGAAGAATTTCACTCTTAGTGTAAAATTTTATTGGTGCCATTGTGCTGCTTATTCGGATCATACGAGAGCGAAACGCAGTCCAACATCATGAATATTATTTTAATGAGAAGTTTTGAAAGACTTGTACGAGGCCGGTACGTGCGGGGACGACTTCCATTTCATCATTTTTCACTACCCAGCGCGGCGCTAACGGGAAGCCTCAGAGCCTCTTAGTTTCGACCGCCCAGAGAGCGCCGCCCCGCACTAGCTCTGCTGCTTATGAAGCCATTTCCTCTTATCTCCCCTCCTTCATTTCCTTCCTTTTCTCATAAATCTCTCCTCTAATTTATTCACTCTCTTCTACAATCCCTAATAGGAATTCTTCTTGCTCGGCTCTCCAGGCAGAATTATCACTCCGTCCTCCTATTGAAGGCTTTGCTGAGGGGCGTACATTGCAGCCATGCATTGCCATCGCCGCGGCCGAAGTAAACAAGTGCGCTTGAGCTTCAAGTTCAAGCTCGTTTCACTCTGAAAATAATACTTATTTATGAACTTATGTTGTCCAGAGATTTTTACTCCATTTGCCAACCACGATGGAAAGGTTTGACGGTAAAGCCAATAATTTTTAAAATCTTTGTGGCTTTTGATTTATTTTGGTGAAATTTTGTATGTAGAGTTTGATTTCATAAACTACATTTTTTCTTCAATTTCAATATTATCACATAGTGTCGAAATTTTGCGAAGCTTTAAACTTCAGTAAGCCTGAAATTCACCCTTTAAAGATACCAGTAAATTTCTCGATCGTTCTTAGTGTAGCTGGAAATCATTATCACTAAATAATATCCATTGGTACACAACCGATAGTTTAGATGAACTTTAGCTATGAGACGCAATCCATTAATGCATATCGTTAATTGTTAAACGCATGTGATAGTAATTACAATAATTAAAAACAATGGTGGCAGAAAGTAATGACAGTAGATGGTTTATTGGTAGAAAAATATCTCTACATTCATGTGCTAAAATAACTTATGGACAGAATGTAAAAGTAATTTAAAGTTAATGTATTCTTTAATTCTGAGTTTTAGTACCTAATGACGTTTACCTGCATTATTTACGGAATCGCATCTATTATAGAAACTGATAATTTTCTTTTAAACTTTATATCTAATGCAAATGATCTCCTAACGACTAGTTTGAAAATTACCGAGATTTATGAGGAAAAAATTATATACATTAATGGGCTAATAAAACCATTCCTTGATATCATTTAGCGCCTTCAAGAGCGCTGTATGCTCGTGCTGCACATTTCCTGATCACAGAAGCTCTGTTTGCCCCTCTATCGGAAATTTGACATCCTGTCAGCCTCTTACTCACCCTTCCATCTAACATCTTCTGTACAGCTCGCTATTTCCTTTGCCATCACCATCTGCTTCCACTTGCCGTTGCCGTTTTATGCGATTTTTGCTAACCTCGTGTGCCGTACAACACCGTGCGCCGCCTGACAAGGATAGTTTCCACAGAGCGACGGATCTCTTCTCTGCCAGTCCTCTCCATTGTCACCCAGCACTTGACTTTAACGCTCCTGCTTCCTCTCGCCTCTCGGGGAGCTCGGAGCCAACCTCAGCAATGCCGGAAAGATTTGCCGTTGCTTGCTCGTTCGCGTCTATCCTCTTTAGGTTTCCGTATTTTGGGAGCATCATTGCTGGGTATATTTTAGTCTGCTCTCCCTGCTGTCGCATCCTATATACCGGGCTACCATTTATCCAGTGCTTAGACAGCTGGTCGGCATGAAATTCGATAGATCCTATTGATAACAGCCGGTGATTCCTACAAATGCAATATTTATTGTAGAAGGAATACGCTCTTCTGGCTAGCCTTAAAGCAGAGCGAACCTCGTGAGAGAGCTTTTGTTTCTTTATAATGGTTCAGTGGTGCCCTAATCCATACTTTGATCGCACGAGGAGACTTGTCTTGTCTCTTACATAAATTCATTTCTAGAAGATTAATTAATGATTTACTTTCATTTTTCCACCTAGAGTTAAATGTCAGCCTTATTTTTGGCCAGCTGTACTTCATTTCACGCAATTCGCTGAGAAATTTAAAGAAATACAGAAGCTACACAGGTTAAATTTTTCCTCGAATGATTCGAATACTAATGCGTTCGCAGTGTTTGTTTACGTGCCCTGATTTTTTCGAGTAATTTCAAGCAATATTTTGTCTCAACCATTACGTCGGTTTAAAATTACAGACATAAATTTCGTAACACTTTGAACGGACATTCTAATTATAGTTCCGTAGGACCTCGGAGACGTTCCGTGTTTTTTAGGGCATCCTACAGACTGTATTCGACCTCAAACAAATTCACGCAGGCATGTAACCTGCAGTACTCATCTTTATCGTGTGCAAGACTGGTCGAGTAATAAACTTGATTACATTTTTCGCAGACTCTAAATTTGTCCTTCGCCTATGTGGCTATTTCGGCTCAGAAGAAGATGGGAAGAGCAGCACGTATTTAGGCCTCGCCGTTCGTCATTGTCTGAAGGTGATCCGGCTAAACGACCTGCCAATAAATCAATATGTAGATGAGACCAAGCATCTTTTACAAATAAAAGGAAAATATTTCGAAAAATACCAAGCGCCCACATAGCTGTCCCTTGATTTGTTCGACCGGACATGCTTTGTATTAGAATTATTTAGATTTTCTGACACAATTGCAATTATCAAGATTGCCGATGCAATTACCTTGACAGTCACTCCTAGGGGAATGTTGCGCTTAAGTTTTCGATGTAATCTGTTTCCCTAAAGTTTATAACTCAGTTACATGGTAACATAGTTGATTGATTAAAATTAGTCTGTGTACCCCATGTCTGTTGTCTGTACACTTTTCTTGTATATCTAATACTTTTACATGACCGTAGGTTCTGGTAGACTTAAGGCTATAATGCAAACTCGTTTCATCTATTTTTAAGCGATATCTGCCCCTTGTTTCAGAGCATCTCTGTCATGGCTTGAGTGTTAACTGATCCATTTGTGCAAACTGTTCATCGCTAACTTCTCGTCGCTGCAGCAACTTACAGTTTGCGCTTAAGATTATAGTGGCACAAAATTTTCCCAGCCATAATTTTGTCGAAGGTAGCAACAACCTTTAATTTTACGCATATTAGGAGACAATGAATCATAGTAATGGAAGGTAAACGTTTCTGCGTTTCGAAATGCGCTTTTATAAATCGTCACTGTTTCACTTTGCAAAATTTGTTTGATTTAATTTTGGCTTCAGTAAGAAGCTCAACTGAGCAGCCAGTAATCATAAATGAAATTTTATTGCACTAGTTAGCGTCTTAGTTTCTCAAGTGCGATTGTTCTTTTTTTTTGCTCGGGTATAAAAAATGACTTTTTTCAGAACTATAGGATTGCTTAATAGAAGGAGTAAGGTGCTTAGAGCTTTATTTGAGTTGAAATGAAGTGCTTGCCATTATCTAAAAGAAATTTTCTCCGTTTAAGATCCAGCTGAAACTGAATTTTCTCACTCTATAACTGTTAACTTCGTTATCTCCGTTTCGCAGAACTGTATGTTACTTGATCTCAGTTACATATTTTGAGTTTTATTTGTTGGCAGGAAATGCATTCTTATATGCACAAGCTCGTTTAAAAGGAAGAATTCATAGCTCTACAAAAGTGTCTCCCAAACGAGGTCCTTCATGAAATCTTCAGTTCAGGTGTTCATTAATATTGCCACGTGGCTTATGTCCCATATTCATTTCACAAAACTAAATATACCAATATAAAATAGGTAAAATCATTCCGAAACTGCTCAAAGTTACAAATGATCATATACTCAACTTGCTAGATAAATATTGACGGGCTAATAAATTCGGAACACCCTGTAGCAGCATGTTCATAATATGTTTTTATCTATAGGTGAGAAAATTCTGGCTACCATGTAGAAGCCTAGTCATGAATGTGATCTTTGAATCTACGTGCGAGAGAAAATCACAGAAATCCGAAACATTCCCCTCTAAGAGCATCCCCTCTATTAACCTTAGAGAACTTGACTTAGTCGTCCTCATTTTAGTCTTGAATTACAAAGAAAGTTCTTATTAATTAACCGGACCATCAGTTTGATCCCACTTTTTGAAATGTTTGCCTTAATCACGGATTTTAACGAAGCTTCCCAATTTTACTGGCGCTAACTTCTCAATCTTATCCACTTTTTGACGAGCAACATTTTCAAAACATTTCTCCCGGCGTTATGCAGCAATTTTGATCCCGGCTCCAAAAATGACCATCAAAGAGAGGAAAATAAATTCCTGTAGTGAATTAGGATTCCAAAAAGTTCACGAAGAGAAGGGGAAACTTGTGGCTCGAGGAGCTGAGTACCGGTAACATGAATCCTACTCGGGCCGGCAAAACATGGCCATTTTTTGTTGCCGTCGCCTCCTTTTCTGCAGCTCTTTCACTAGACCCGAAGCGTTATAAATTTTGCGTTTATTATTAGAACGGGGAATATTTTTATCCCTAAAATAGAGCGCGAATTAATTTTTCATGTATATTAGAAGCTTTCGTGAACGTTCATATATGAGAAGCAAGAATTCAAATCATTCGATATAACTTAGAAAAAATATTTTATTCGCTATTTTATAGAGACCCACGAAATATTCCCAAATAAAAAGTCAAAATTTTGTTGAAAGCTTATTTTTCACCGTTCAAATTTTACTGAGATCAATTGAATCATTTCTAGTAGTGGGAACTTTATTTTTACATACAGCATTAATCTATCCTTATTCCCCGTCCCAAGCGGTTGGACCGAACAACGAAAAATCAAACCTAACCTAAGCTCCAATATTATTCACACCTAGTGACTTCCTGCTTGAAGTTTGCGCCGAAGTCCCCATCAATACGGTCTTAATCTGCGAGGCCGATAAAATCTCTTGATGGCCCTCGGTCTAAGTCCGGCGACGGAGTAAGATCTCTCTCTTGATCCATTGATGCGGCTCGCCGCGAAGCCCATCCTTTTCGCCACTTCGCTTGGCGTATGAATCATCTGGCTTGTATCAATTTTCTTGCCTAATTCTTTTTCCAAGTGTAGATAAGTTGAGCCTAATTGGATTATCATGGAACCCCTCTTTGCCCTTCTGGTGGAGTAATGGACTCTTATGGAGCCTGGAGTAGCGCGCGCTGGAGGGCGATAGAGCGCACGACTCCTTTATAGAGTGTTCGAGTCGAGCGGGCTGGCGGGGAGACCAAACTTGCACGCCAAATCCAGTGTCTATTTCTGTCTTCGAAATACTCTCACGTGAAAATACCACGAATTGATGTAAATACAAGTTCAAAGGTATCTTAGTTTAGATGATGTGAATTTTTGCTCGAATTCATGAGAAATTTTTCGGATTTCTCAGAGACGACTGGAACGTTATGACATTGCACTGGACAATAAATGCAGCAGATCTGGTTAGCATCGGTTCGCGGTTCTAAATATTATAATAATCTAATATGGCTGAGGCCTAAACCAGCGTATTAGCTACATGTAATTCGTTTTGTATGGAACAGGAATTGTATTCTTTCACTCCTCTTTCATGACATGCTTCAAATGTGAATATGTAAAATTTTAAAGTCATTGAACTAATTGTGATATTGGGTTCTAGGTTCGAAAGCTCTGTGTTTTGCTTTTGTCATTTCTTTGGACTGACCTCACTAATTTTTTGAGCTTCACATTTTAATTATTCCTCTTAAAAGCAGTAAACATATGTTTGAAGGCAAAGCTATTGTTTCACTATAAATTCCCATGCGACAACACCCAGCTATTGAAGCCAACGGTCGTGAACGCCCATAAGTAAGGCTATTTAGATTCCCATTCTATACGTGGCTGTATGTTTCCACTTGAACAAGAAATATATGAATTTTAACAAGAGTAAGCGTTACCTCGGCCACTTCATTCTTAGTGTAGCCATTCGGCCGACAGCTCCATTACACATCAAAAGCTTGGTGGGTCGCACTTCTCCTTTGGCAATATGCGCAGGCAATGCAAAACATTCCGACCCGCACATTTTTCTTGGCGCTGTTCCGTGCTTCAATGATAAAATAGCACCTTTGAAGCCACATTTTGCAACCAAGGTGAAAAAAAATTTCCTGGGCACTTTCTTGAGGCCTTTGTATGTGTGAACTATTAAACTTGTTCAAATCAACGTTTCTCACGAGACATCAAATCTTTTAGTTGATTAAAGTATCTAAAAAGTATCAGTGTCACTCTGATGATGTTGTTTTCAAAAAGAGCGTGATTACACCATTAGAGAAAGAGTTTCCTAATTTGAAAGTTAAATACAGCTTTGATAAATGAGTACCTCTTTAAATACCCGTAAGAGGGAGGTCGGTCATCACATTTTAATAGCCAATTATAACCCACTTCTGTAGTCGAACTCGTTTTAATATCTAACCAGAAATCATCTTAGTCCGAATGACAAAATAAATTCGTTTCATTTATGGGGTTCAATACACTAGCATTCCTTTGCCCATAAAATATCCTTGTTTCTAGGAAGTTAACTTTTGAATTTCATTACGTACCAATCAAGTAAATAGGCCATTTAGAATTTTTTAAGCAGCCAGTTTGAAGAAATTTTTCGTAAGAATTTTTCCAAAAATTTGATATTCAAATAAGAGGGAAATACAGTTTAAATTATTTAAAAACTAGAGCCATTTAGTCGTATGATTAACTTGAAATTCATACATCTGAATTGTAAAGCCCATGAATCTTGAAAAATTAGCATTCGCTCACTCTCCCAACATAGTCGAACGTACTTCTCAATTTGTTATGAGAAAATGACCTCATACCTGAGACTCGCGCTCACCAGCTGTAAGTCAATGGTAAAGCGTTCGTAAATCATTCCATGTTGACTCCGTGGATGCTGCGTCCCTTCCAGTCCCGAGCAAAAGTCACGAATTGAAATGTAGCCAAAGCGTGCAGCTGCTGTGGAGCGTATTGCGATCCCCACGTGTCATTCATTTCCGTGTCGAGCAATCGCTCTGTCAAACCATTTCAATTACTCATACATATTATTTTCTCGTGAAATGCATGTTAACGCATAACGAGATAGTAGTACTCTATTTGCACCTGTTGCTTACCTTCTATTCATTATTGAATTTTCCTGAAGTCTATCATCTCCACTGCACTAGATAAATGCAAATTGAGTCTGTTTTCTAAATCTAAAGCTAAAATGTACATTTCTCTTTTTCTGAAAGTTGAAGTTTTAGTTTCATTTTTTCAAAATTCAAAGTGTCTCCAGCGAATGGGCTTTTAAGTAAGAATATTTTTGCGTTGCTTCCATCGTTTATCCGCTCTCATTTCTGATGCATGCGCATTGCGAATGTAATGAAGCTATAAAGAGGTGGTCTATAAAACACCCTTGACAACGAATGGCAAGTGTGCCAGCACTAAACAGCTCCCCAGCCCTATATGGACCTGCACCAATTTTGCCCGACCAGCCTCTCTAACTTTCCGAGCCTTCCTGCTTGCTTTCGTGCTTTGCAGTCCCATCCTATCAACCTATCTGGTCGGTAATGCTCAGAAAATATATGTTCCGTATAATTTTGTTTTTGACGTTACCTCCGCAAGTATATTCCGTGAGCTTTATGTCTTTAGTTTCATGATTTTTGGTTGCGGTCCACTCCACAGATTAGTTTTGCAGCATTGAGTGCCGTAAAACTATTATGTGAGTCAGCAGTACTGGGAGGTCAACGTTTCAATTTAAAGTAAGCTAGCCCATGAGCGTAAGTTGAACACGAAGAATGAAATACGTTACTCGTATGTTTTACTCCACGGAACTTTTTAATAAAGTACGATGCCGTTACCGGAAACACCGTCGATGCTTGGAGAGCAAGGACCGAGAAAAATGTCTTTGATATGTAAACCTTCGTTCTGAAAACTGGTTTTGCTGGCGCATCACAAGAAATGCTGACGTTGACAGTTCGAAGTCCCTCCAGTGCACGCAGACGCATGCATAAATGCATGGCTTATTGGTGCGCAAGATTGCAGCAGAGCTTTTACTTTGAAACAGAAGCAAGTGACAAGATACATTCGTCTCCCAGATTTATTTCAAACAAACTAGTCGTTTGATCCCGCTTATCCATATGGTCAAAACTCCTTTTTGAATATTCTGGCTTTGCTCTAGCCTTTGCAGCTGTCTCCCATCATAAGATTGTTCTCTCTGGCTTCTCTCCTGTGCCAGGGATCGTCTCTGGATTACGGACATGAATTGCGAACGTTTCTGGTATTCAATAATTCACCTCAGCTGTGAAAAATTGAACGGTAAGAAAACGGTACGTATTTCTGACGTGTTTTTGCGTCTTCAAAACTTTGATATATCTGTTCCATCACTCCATAAAATCCATGTGCATGAGATACGACTGTGACTTTCTTCGCCACAGTTACATTTTATTGCGCAGCTGTCTTCCGTTCCTGTGACAAGTATCGGAATTCCTAGCAGTGAGAGGATTCCATTTGATCCCATTTATTCCTAATGCTTAATCCTATTTAATTCTAATCCTATTTACTTCTCAGTTTTCTCTTGGAACGTGTGCCGCTCGAAATAGCGCGTCCGAGCCGTTCATTTCTGTTTGAGTTGGACGTAACGTAACGGTAGTTTTGGTAAAAATTCGCACATGATATTCTGTAAGGAATGTCATTCTGTAATTTTTCTGCAATGTCTGTGATTTTTTATGATTTTTCGACTTGCACTGGTAATTTTCCTATATATAAGGTAAATATTTTGATTCGTAAGAAAAAATTCGTCCCAAGAAAAATAGTACAGTCCATATATGACATGACGCGAAATGTCGAAGCCGTTTTCTAAGATTAATTAATTTATAACGGAACGAAAACCTAAAACCACCGACGTAGAAGAGAAATATCTTAACTAGAGTGTATTTAGTGCTCTTCGGGGTGTCTGTAGAGCTCATGAGCTGACTCCGAGGAAGCACACTGGAGGTACCCACCTCGTCAGCGTACCGAGGGGAAATATTCAACTCTGTGGTATCTCGACGCATTCGAGCTGAAAGTTTTACAGAAGTCTACGTTGAGTTTAGTCGTTAGACTTTATTTTCTCTGTTCCCTTTTCTCACTTCTCTCATGGGACCGCCACCGACTTTACTTCCTCCTTAACCTCTCCTACTTCCCTCAGGGACACTCCTGCGTACAGTGAAGTCTACCTCTGGCACGATCTTCGGCACAGTTCATTCCGTTTCACTTTTTCCCTTTCGTCTTACCGTGATCCTTTCCCAGCCTTTTTTATCAGCTGATGAGGGATGCACCAACTCAAAAGCTAACTAATTGCCGATCGCACCCGTTTGTGTCAATAGAAGTTCGTCCTTACCGAGTTGCACAGCGCCAAGGACCTCAATTGTGCGAAAATGGCGGTTTAAATATGGGTGTGGCAATAATGACAGTAATTATATAAAACGCGAGATTTAAGTTTCTTTTTATATTATCCACTTTAAGTTTTTTGTGGACAAACTCTCAGATGATCATACTGCATTATAATAAAAATAGATAATCCCCAGCCTCAGTAGTTCGGCTTATATAAATTTTTGAATTCAAGCCTGTGCTCATGAATTTTCATCAGAATAATAATAATAATAATAATATTTATACGAACGACAGAGCCTTTCAAAACTAGCCTTCAATATCCGAAGCATCAAAAGGAAAAGTTTTCCAAATTTAACGATCATTCCTACAAAGTTGAAGAACGAAGTTTTACCAGATTCTCTCGCAAGACTAGAGGTAGATTGCTAAAATTTTCGGTGTGCGACGAGGTTTACAAGCACCCAATTATGGCTCCCTTTACTTGTTCGCATTGTAGAATCATGGAATTCTTCAGAGCCTATTCCTGACAGGAAACAGGAGCGTGGGACCGCGCGTTTGTTCATTCGTGCAAAAGTTCCTTCCTCCTAGCTGGCATTGGGCAAGACTACAAAGTGGTCATGCTAATTATATTTACCTAGCACGTGCAATTACTGAGTCAGTACGCTGTTGAAGCTTTGTCTTTGAAGCAAATGAAAAGAAAACAAGCATGGCACTTCTGTCGTGCAGAAACCACAAGTGCTAACTGTGCAGTCGAATACTGGTACGGAGATGAAAAATTAATCGCTTCCCTTGTGTTAAACGTTGAAAATGTTCATTAAAATTGTTTATTAAAACATAATAAAAATCTTACGGACAACTACTGCTCAAAATATTATTAGATATCTTAAAATCATCGATTTTGAAACAACTGACTATAATTTGCTACCTTGGAAAGAACCAAGATTATATGGGTTTGTGGACAGACAAACGGCCGGTTGAAGATGTTTAGTTTATGACCGATGGTGTGTCGCGCTTCGTTTTAAGCCAAATGTTTCTTCAGTATTTAGCATTGCCGTGGAATCGCTTCCTTTTCCTCTGTGGTAGCTCCTCGAGTGCGGTTTAGTCTCTAATCCTTCGATCGCAAGGCTAGAGAGATCAAGCCCTGTAGTTGCAATTTGTATGCAGATGGTGCCACATACATCAATGACAACCTTCGTGGCCTGCGCTCATGGCCGATGCGCCTTCTCTATGTAGCATAGCAATGCTCTTTATGGATGCAAGTAGACCTACTCGAAAGTTCCACTCTCATGCTCCGAAAGCTCGAGCTTCGGCAGTGGAACAGACCTAACTCGAGGTGGTCCGCGGTTTGATGTCGAGGACATGAATCTCTAAATCCATTACCTCGGCCACTGACTCTCTCAGGTTAGGCTCCGCACTCCGCAGGCAGCTCGGGCATACGTCACACCAAAGGGCACTGGTTGTTTCAGGGCTGCATCGTGCACTCCACACTTCCACTACACGAATTCTGTGTAATCAAAGTGAGTTTTAGCACTGAAATGTTGACTGATTCGCATCCACCTCGAGCAATATCACGTTAGAGTAATTGCTTTTAGGTTCGTAAAGTTATAGTGTGTGTCTTGAAAAAGGACCCGAAAAGCTTAAAATAATTATTGGTACTCCTCAATATCTTCCGAGTCAAGTGATAGCAATTGTGGCTCGGTCAGCGCACTATTGCTAACGAACAAAAGTATGTTGTTCCTAACGTAGAAAATTACCCTACAATTACATCGTCATTAAGTTGCGACAAATAACAGGACGACATCTTATTGGTGGGTCTACCAAGGCAGTAATACTCCAAATGAACGCTTGGTTGCGAAAGGTTGCTGCATGAGCTCCGCCTGCATTATGCACTCCGGACAATTCATATCCCGCTCGCCTGCCGCCACCGAACTCTGTATAGGGAGCAGCGACTGGTCGGCTGCCCTCTGTTGCTAAGGGCTGCCTGCCTGAAAATAAAACTCGGGTCATTTGCGCAGTTGGCGCTAGTTTAGCTTAATTGCTCTTCGGTGTTGGATCGTTGGAATGTTGCTTGTGTTTGCACGCAGACAACACGATAATGCCGAATATTGCCGTGATCGATTGATCCGCCTTCTTTCCCCATCGTCTAAAAATCACTGACAACTTTCCAGCTATCAGAGATTGATTGAAAAGCCGTAAATAAGAGAGAAATGTTAATCAGTTCCTCATGGAATTTATGCTTCCGTCCTTACGCCATTAATCGTATCTTGTACAGTCACTGAACTGAAGTACAAGGTCACGATAGTTCTGTATGAGCCTATGCAAATCATTCAATAAGCGTTGCACATTTACAGATCCATATCTTTTCTGATTTATACCTATTCTACGAAGATCTAAACACTATAAAAATAATTGATTCAACAGTATACGTTATAGATATGAAATAAGGCATAAAATAAGTTCGATTTGGGGTGCATTATTCTTATGAAGTCCTTTCAGCTGCGAATGGGTTCATGGGCATAAAAAGGAAAAAAATTTGTTCCTAAATCAGTTTTTCCACAGTAATTTTTTTTGTTATTGCGTAGCTCACGGTTGGTTCGATGTTATTCTAATTTGGTAGATCGAAGAACTGAAAAAAAGTTCGAGAAGAAATGTTCCTTTTCTTTGAGCTCAGCAACAGTAGTCTAAAAAGTCTTCAACGTCTTCCTCTTGCCTCCTCTACTCCAGCGGTAACTGGAAACATGTGTACAATCGGATGCAACTTTTAATGTAAACAGAAGTTTGACACAAAATTACTTTGAAGTTTTCCCGGAGCAAAAGAATAATTTTGAGCGCAAAGTGGCTTTAATTTAGTGGAAAATGAACGAACTGAGAGCCAGCTGAATGTTGAGGAGTTTTGCTCGTGGTTTCATTTCTGTCCGAGATGAAAGTAACCACTAAAATAGATGAAGAAAGTTTTCCCTTCGTTAACATATAAAACAGTTATCAGTTTTTATACTTAGGGCAGTCGATGTATTTATGTGCGCTTTATAGCTTTTGATTTATTTTATTTCATGTCCACTTGTAATGAGCGATCAAATTTCGTCTGTGAAAAATTTCTAGTGAATTGACGACATGGAAGCACACATCTCATTATTTTCGTATTGTGGACTTCGATGAATTTCCTTTTTCAGAGTACCTGCTGTGGAACGAATATGATTTTTTATGAATTTCTGCGGTTTAATGTGTCTTCATGAGGAACACTTTGATTGGATTGTTTTGGTATTCTCGAACCTAGAAAAAGAAGACTTCGAAACTATTTAATTCAGTAACCCAAATACTAATAAATGTACATATGCTTTCAATAGTATAACGCACGTTAAATAACTAGCTCTTCAACAATATTTTCAGTGTGATTTGACGGCAGATACCGAAAGCTTTTTGGCTCTTCCATGTTAATGTTCAGCGCACAAATTCACAGCCTGCAGCCTCGAAGCTCGGGCAATGCACGAAAGGTTTTTCTGTATTCTTCTACTTTGCCATAAAAAGGTTTTAGGGTTGAGATGAATAATGCTTTCAAAATTCTCCGAGAGTGCATAAGTGGCCCCAAGTAATACATAAATGTCTCTTAATACGGAATCGCTCCTAGCACGAGAGAGTAATGGAATCTGACGTATTTGAGTAGAACTACGCATGCCGATGCCATGTTGGATTTCTTGATGAGGCTTTCAGCATTTTATAGCTGCTTGAAACGGACGAATAAATTTATCTTATGAAAGTAGGTCACGAAATTCTAAGCGCTTTTCCAAAAACACGCGTTGCTTTGTTCGTGAGGACGTGTGCGGCTGTTTCTTAGGGCCGATGAGTTTGGCTTTGTTCATAACTAATGTAGGCCGAGACGCGTTAGAATGTCGGCTGAGACGCGTTAGAATGTCGGCTGAGACGCGTTATAATGTCGGCTGAGACGCGTTATAATGTCGGCTGCGACGCGTTATGATGTCGGCTGAGATGCGTTATAATGTCGGCTGAGACGCGTTGTAAATGAGCAGGGGGCCGCAGAATGATCTGAGATATTTGTTGATTCAATAAAAGCGAAGTAAAATAAAGAACAATTTACTCGTATATTTAATCCACTCGACTAAATGTAATAGCGTATTTGTAATGCATTTTTGTTTTGTTTTACGGTCAAAGTATTTTCGTTCTTTCTCTATATTATTTCGCTTTTATGAAACCAGTTGTATCACCAAACTATTTATCAAACCCTTGTTTTTCAAAGCACCTAATGCCTGTAGAGGCAACAACATTCAGAAATTGTTCGCCTTTAGTGAAACTTCCAAGAGTGTAGTGTACTGAGAAATTCTGGTTTGCGGCGCCTCGCTACGTATACGATTGTAGATCCTTCGTACGCGTCGAATAGAATACCTTTGGAAAAGAGCATCTGCAAGGTTTGATTTGTAAGTCAATGTTCGTCTGATAAAAGCCATTAATTCTTTCAAAATGGATTATTAGACCAATAAAACCTCTATCCTATATTTCACTGTTTCAACTTACAATCCAACCAGAAATAGTCCATTTATTCTCACTATTTCACGTATTGCGAGTCACATCTTACATTCATGTGGCGAATCAGTCGATAATGTTCGTATTTAAGACTGAAAACCAAAATAGCATTGCCACATAAGTCCCCAATAATGGACTTGATAGCTCAGCGACTGAGTAGAGCGATCTAGGGAACTCGTGCGCTTTACACTCACAGTATCCGTCGATCAAGTTAAACTAATCTAGCTTAGTTGCGGGAAGCATCCACTAACTTGGTGTTGCGGTGCGGTGTAGATGCTATCGAGAGTTTCTTCATACGATTTTATTGGCTTGGCGTGGTAGAAGGAGCAACAAATCTTACCTCATCCCCGTACAAAGTTGACGGGCGAAGAGGCAGGGGCGCAGGGCTTATCCCACTTGCGGCGACCAGAAGCGGTTTAGCGCTATTCCGCACCCACAGAGATGGAGCGGAACGTTTCTGCGCACTGCACCTTTCCGCGCAATAATCGAAACTGCAAGCACGCAGTTCTCCGGGAATTTTTTTTGTTTAGGTTGTATAAATGCATAAGATGTATCGCAAAATGTTTTAATGCTGAGTTTTTCAGTAACTGAAAATTTAATATCAGTTTCCTAACTATGTATCTTTCATGATATGCCAACGCATTGCAGGTTGGGTCACTGTTATTTTGCAATCAAATGCAGCGTCAGGATGTTAGAGTGAGCATGCTTTGGATAGAAACTTATTTTAACTCACATTTTCCGCCGCCGAGATTGATTGGAATGTTTCACCGCGGACGTACTGACGCTGCCAGTTTCGAAATTTTCTTAAGATATGAAGTTAACAGATGGAGCAACGTTCAAGTTGTTGATAGAGTTCTATGGCTAAGCTCGAGTCAGAAGCTTTTAAAGAGCCCGTAAGAGTCACGGAAGTTTCACGAAAAGTTGCGTGTCTCTCGGGCCCTCATGGACGGTCTATTTAACGAGAGGTAAGCAAGCAAACAAACTTAGCGCCACACCAGACCTTAAAGCGGAAAGACGAAACGAGGCTTTCTCGAGACGCCCAGCCAATTTCTCCACCAGACCTATACGACAAAAACAATCCTAAAGACCCGAAAACAAAAACCCTCAGAAGCACCCTAAAGACGTGCGCAAAAAGCGACGTTTCGGGAGTAGGTAGGTCTGCGAAAAAACTCCCAACAGGAAGCCTGCACGAACATGTGTACGGATGCGGCACCAACGCCGAAAAACCTGATCACGGACTACCGCAAGAAATGCCTCCATTCAGAAGTTGCGCGGAGATATCAAATGAGCCTCAACTTTTGGTCTTCTCTTATTTTTTAACGGCTCTGATGCAAAAATTGCTCAGATTCACTCAATTAACATTGCAAGTCATGTGTTCGTTCAAACACAGCAGACCGTTTCTCAATGCTCCTGAGCCATGAGTTATAAGTTTTTCGATCGCTGAAGTATTTCAAAAATATGTAGAGACCATTGTTATTGATTACAAGTACAATTTACTTAACAAATTTTTGGATGATGAAGAATTTCTTTCTTTTGCCCTCTCCGTTTTGCGAAGGAGTATTCAACGGGGCTGATGGGCTAGTCGGTGAAAAAATGTTTTTGCTCGGACTTAATAAAGGGAACAGCGCCGAACCACAAAGAATATTGAAAAGGCGAAGGTAATAATTTGTGAAATTCATTTAATTCTCTAGAGTTTTCGTGCACTTTTTGATGCGTCTCATGCGTAGGATAAATCACCATGAAACAATTTGTGGTTTTTGTTTAAATGGATAAATAATTATTTAAGACTCCTGAGGTTTATTTCGACGAGTGCTTGCTCTTTTTAGTTTAGTCATGTAGCAGCACTTGCTGCTCGATACTTTGATGCGAGCTTGCAGCGGGTTCCGACGTTTATCATTTGCCTCTTCTCTCCCTAGTATTTTATCGTGAAGAAGGCCGACACACGGCGTGCATGAACGAAGTTTTGCAAGCGTCTTCACTCCTCTTGTTTCTTGCGTCTTCCCTATCTACTTATTCATATGTTGGAGTTCTGTACATCGCCTCTTCAGTCGGGGCCTTTATTCGTTGAAACTTTCTTAACATTTGCAATGTATTAGACTTAATTTTTTGCAGTCTCCGTAGAGTAGTTTCTTGAATTGAGTGGAATGGAAGCGCGGATCAAGTTAGTGTTAAACAGTAATGAAATATAAATCACCGATAAGCCAAGATATATTTTCCCTTTCCTTAATTAAATAAATTGCAAACAATAACACGTAAAACTATGGATCTGTGCGCTGCAATTCGCTTTATTCCTCCAGCATTGAGGCAGTTGATAATTTCAAAAGCAACTTTTTCTTTTTCATAGCGTTTCCTCTTTAGTCAAAAGGCAATAACGCTATAGGTTCTTACGTAAATGCACTGAAGAAATGATGCTAATAAATTTTGATTCATAACGCGAGATGATCTCACTTTATGCAAACTTTGAAACAGTTGAGACTTTTTTGACTTTTCGACCACCGGTATTAGCAAGATTGTTTTATAATTTTATACTGCAATTTAGCACTTTGATTACGATTCTCCTCGCAGGTAAAATTACGTGCTGACAAATATCTCTACTGTGAATTTAAAAATGAAGGATTTTGGTTTCACAAATTTGGTTACTCTATCAATTTTCTTTCTAACCAGAACTAGCTTATTCGATTGATGAGCACAAATTTGACGTAAACTCGAAAAATGGTATATATACATGCTAGTACTTTCGTTAAATTAGGTTAGGTTGGATTATCGCGTGTACCATATATGATCCACTCCGGAAGAAAAGTGTTTAGTGCCGTTCAATATCGACTGTTGAAAGAGGACAGATCAAAAATTGAATTTATTGATATCTCTGGCAGAAATGAGAGGGTGTCTTGGGTGGGTAGTGCGTGCGGATCAGCAGCAGAGAAGGAGACTATTTTACTGTATCATTGTAGCGAAATGCGTGCACTTCTAAAATATTTATATCTACTAAAGTATATTCTCGATTCTCTGGTCACGTCTCTCTCGAGGCCCAAGGGTTCCACAAAACACGGACGAATATTGACGAGTACCGTCAGAAAAAGCGTTTACAGAGCAAAATCCGATTTGCAGCAACGCTAGCGTTGGGACTACAGTTTTAGCAACCTGTTAGGTAAACTGATTTTAGATGTGTTGTGAAAGTCATTAAAAATAGTCGCTTCAGATCATTACTGATTTTAGTAGAATTCCTTTGTGCGGAGAACTAACGAAATTCAAGAAAAAACTTCTTCCCCTTAAATACGCAGCTAGCAGGTTCCTCTGTTGGCATATGCCCTACATACAATGTGTATCATCTGTTTTCGATGTGCTTTTCTAGGCATTGTATTTATGCAGCCAGCCTCGCTAAATTTGGCTGTGCACGACTTTGAAACTCTAAGTTGTGATCGAATAACCAATAACAAAAATTTTTTTAATTCTGTGATCAACCAAACTGGATATAAATGTTTGATTATTATAACATAAAGTTGCATATTTTTCAATACGAGCTCAAACGTATTAACATTTCATAAATTTTTTGTTGTCAATTCGCTGAACGGATAAAAATCATGCATACGCAGTGTTAGATGCATGCCAGGATTAAGTTTGATTTCGCAATTTTGCTGCAATTCTGCTCAGTGTTTACCAGTAGTACGTCAAATTTCACGCAGCACGAGTCACCACATAGTACAGCTAAGTCCTCGAGCCATAGTTACGATTATGATGGAGGAGGGTATTTAGTATAATAGGTGTGCGAAAGAGGAGCGTCTTCAAATTTGACACATCAGTTCTTAAGAGTACAAAATTTGTTGCTTGTTGTATGCTTATCTGAACTAATGCTGACTTACTTCCTAATCGACTCGTAGATCTTCCGAGTTGACAATATTCTTTACTTTTCATACTTTTCGATTTTTCTTGGTCTTAGGAATTGTCTCCTACGTTTGAAACTATAGCGTTTGGGTCTGAGTAAGAAGCTCGGGCTTTTCTTTGAAAGTTTGAGCTGCGCGACTTTTTGAGAGACGCACTCTATTGGCACTCCTCGCCAATCAGGAGACTGCTGTTCTGTAGCCACTCGTCCCTAAATTCCTTTATGCAAATTTGTCGCCTTACCTCTTATCTCAGGAATATGACGAGTGCTTCGGCTCGCCAAGAAAAGTTGGAATGCGTCACTGAAACTAGTGGACCGAAGCAAATAATAGTTCGCTTGGTCTCTCTGAAGCTAGTACTTGGATGCGAGAAAGTAGTGGTCAGGGCACATGTGACTACTAGATGAAATTTTAGAACAGTCGGGAACGATGCTTTAAAATTCGCATGCTGAGGCGAAACGCTCAAACGAAATCGTTAGTCAGAAAAGGAAAAGACTGCCCGAAGAGACTTCACAAGTGTCTCTGACTGCTACCGCCTGCAGCCGGACTGCTTGGTAGTAGCTGGAACTGAGAAACAGAAAAGTGCACTAGTGTAATGTAAATTGTTCTCTGGAGTCAGTCAATGAAATGGTTATTTATTTCTCTTGTTCATTCAAGTGTGTGAATAATTGCTGAAAATTTTAATCGTGTCTTTGTGAGAGAAGCACAAGAAAATTTTAATTCGTGTCCTTATGTAGCACATAAATTGAAGCGAGATTGAGTGGCATGGACTAGATACTTAAGCTAAGGTCCTACTAAATATTACTTTTATCTTTGTAAAAATAAGTTAGTCAAACGTTACAGTAGTTCAAAAACCGATAGCGTAACTGTGTGTTGATACTCAGAAGTTACCACCTAAGTGCCGTTAAATTAGTGAATGCAACTCACAATAAAATTTCAGGTTCAAGTGGCAGGGTGGAATATAGGAAATGAAATGTTAGTGATAGAAACAAACACCGTCCCTCCGAAGCTAAAATGAACTCTGAAGAAGTTATTGTTTTGAGTCTCCTTATAAAGTGCTTCTACCAATTTTCTAAAACAAGCATACATTTAATGTAATGTCACACCTAGTCGATGGAAGAGACAAATGATATATACCTTAATACAGGGTGACGCCGGAAAACAAGAAATTTTGAAAAATTCAAAAGAGATAGAGAAAATCCAACACAAAATTTTATTGACAGCAATTGAGCCACTACAACTTGCCTTTTAAGAGACCGTAATCCAATTAATGTTTGAAAATTATGTCCTGTGTGTGATAACAACTTTATGTGGCGGCCACTGCGCATTTTAAAAGTTCCCTTTTTTCTGTCACCTTGTATTAGTAAGCTCATCTGTTGACCAATACAGAGTTCAGTTCTGTTTACTGAACTGAGTCAATATATATTCACCTGTGTGCACCTGATTTGTGCATGGATAGCTCTTGGTTTCAAAAGGAACTACTAAGTAAATATAAATTACTTGGAGGTTTCTCACTCTTCCTCTTACGATGCTCTACCGCGTCCGTCGCGTCATTGAAACTTTGTCATTTGAAGTTTAACCCTTTCACTTCCGTAGGGATAATAGAAAACATTAGGTTCGCTTACAGAACAAGTGATATGAAATTCATTGCGCCACTGACGAAAGCGGGATCTAATTGGCTGAGAGTTCACACGAGGCCGCAAGTAACTGGCGAAGCGTAGGTACTGTGACGTCACCAATGTAGGGTAGGCGCCAATTGCGTCCCAGAACTCCCACACAAAATCTGTGGGACGCATTATCCCAACGGGAGTGAAAAGGTTAACCCTCTAAATCAATTCTCTTTTACGTATGGTGTGTCTAAAACTCTCTAGGTTGCTGGACGACTGGAAACATTGTTCAAGCCCCCTGCCGCACTTTCATACATATGCCATTTATTCCCATGAATGTTCTAAGCTAATGTTCAAAATTCCTTTTCCAGAAGTCAGCGCTTTTGTTCTGCTTTTTAAGAAGAACGAGCTTAAAACTTGCTCCAGTGAGTTCTATCGAAACTCTCAGAATTGGCCATGTTCGCTATTTTTCGAATTGGCGTTTTTGCCAATGAGTATTTTATGACGCAGTAGGTTTTTCTTGAAGCTAAGAACAAAAGTCTTCACGTGCTGTGAAGGGCTTGTACCAAAGCTTAGAGCGTAAGCTGAGTATCGCTAAAAGTGGACCGCAATCCGCTTACTCGCTACAGCAGGACTGTACCTCTCTTTGCGCTCCCGTCTGAAAGTCTCTTCTCTTTTTGCTTAAGTCACTAAACTAAATACTGGAGCCTGTTAAATAATTCTTACAGCAAGAGAAGGATGAACTCCCTATGTGAGCTGCCTTCAAAGTAGGATTGCGATGGTGCCGAGTGGACGATCGATACCACCACGTCTGTGGCCAGGAGGAGCGTGCCACTATATTTCATCTTTTTGAGCTTCCTTCAAAAATAATACATCTTACTCAAGTAACTGCTTTTTAGCTTATGCGAAGGCTCAAAAATTTAAAATTTAGTAGTCTATTTCATTTGTACTCATCAGTCTGATGTAACGATGGCGATTATGCATAATTAATGTACGGAAGTATGTCTAATTTCACTCCTTAGTGTTGTTTGTATTCGTTACGGCAGCTCTTTAGTTACAATTGTGTTTCTGCTGTGAAATGTTCTCCATTGTCCTCGGTACTATTGTCTAAGTTACTTTTACCGTACATCAGGTGTTCTTACGCAATGATCTTAATGCCCAATTTTCTTTCTTGCAGAACACTATCACATTTTCGTGGGAGATTTGAGTCCTGAGATTGAGACGTTTTCCCTAAGAGAAGCCTTTGCACCATTTGGAGAAATTTCGTAAGTACAAAACTTGAGTGTATGATTAGCCTAAGAAAATAATTTATTGATGTAAAATTTATGAGATTATACCACGTCGCGTCTTTATCTGTATATTACGACGTAGATCTTGTATCTGCGTGACTGATTTGCAGTTATTCATTAAGCGCTCGAAGTATTCGAAATGCTTGAATCCAAGGGCACGGACGCTGGAGCGTGCCTCTCAAGGCATTGCACTAACTTTTACACGAATTTGAACTATTGTTTTCAACCTGAAAAATGCGCGTCTGAAAAGTCTTCTGGGCGGTTTGTGTTTATGTTCTGATTCCCTTTAATTGAACTTCATCTTAGGATCAATTTTGCATTTTTGCGTGCCCATCTATCAGCCTTCAAAATCGTGTTGCAGAATACATACTTTGTTCGTTGTGTAATAGTAAGGCACGCTTTTAAACTCTACCAACGCTAGACGGAAGAGCGCATTGTTGCGGTATTCAATATTTTAAGTAAAAGCGTAGGAATAACGCGTCATTTGGATATTTATGGTAGAAACATTGAGCAGTATATGCTCAGGGGAACAGTTAAGCGTATTCGTATTTGTTCTCACCAACCTTGGATTGCCGTCTCGGGCGCAATGGGCGAATTTTTTTGCGACCGCGCACGATCTTAAGTAAGCTTCAAATAAATGCTCTTCATTCATTTCTTTTAACTGGTTCCAAAGTCGAAAAAATAGAACTTGAGCAATATTCTCGGTTAGTGCTCATCAGCTTAAGCAAACTTAGGTGATAATGTTTCTCCTAAGTTTTGTTCATCTCAAGATGAATATTCTTGGGAGTTAGCTAATTTTTGCAAGAGCATTTTAATCTACGGGGGTCCTCATGGCTATGGCTAATGGGTGAGGAGTCAATCTGCCAGGCCGTCGAATGACGTTTGTCCCGATGAAGAGAGGGTTATGTATCTTAATAAACTCTATTGCAATGTTCATACCATTACAGTTGCTCTAAGTGGCTGTGGAGTCATTTCGCTGTGATGGATGATCGATCGCATGTATGTGTAGTCAAAAGAGGACAGCCCAATGCTCATTTCTTCTGAGATGTTCGGTTTTCAGAATCGTGGGATTTTCATTCGCCTTTTAGATTGACGGAATGTCCCTGGCTCACTTAGTCATTCCCGGCGTTGCAGTTGCAAGTTAGGACCACAAACTAACCAAAACCTTGTAAACCAAGCCGCCGACAAAAGTTCCAGACGTCAGGACTGTTTGTTCTTGAGGCCAGACAGACCGCGCTCGCTCGAACCTGAGACGTGCATCCTCCAGTCCTCCCTCGACTGGATGCAAATGATCGCTCCCACAAAAGTTTCTCAAGCAGAAGTAGAGGACGAAGTTCGACGGCAACCATGTCCGTGGATGGGAACCGTGCAATAGTATTCCTCTGCTGATCCTTCCTGGTGCGCATGTCCGGCTGCTTTTTCTCTCGGACGTACCTCGAGTTGCTGACGTGATCTAACGCTGGCGAACGACCGCTGTGAAGAATTACAGTTCGAAAATCGTAGTCGTGCGCTGGCTCTGAGCTATTATTGATAATCACTTAAAAATGTTGTTTCTTTGATAACTTCACGGATGAGAAAGTACCGTAAATCTAACTTTTACTACGACGGGTACTTTCCTCTGCCACTATTGTTAATTAACGCAGTTCTTGACATTCGATTCAACTTTAACCGTTGTGAAATCAGAGGAGCGTTAGTCTGCAGAAATAATCCCTTCTTTTTAGTCTGTGCTTGTACTTGTGTCCTTTGTTTACCACAAAGTTTGTCACTGTTAGCTTGCTCAAACAAGACGTTTGCTAAAGAGTTCATTAGAAAACTAATCCTAAGGACGAAAGACAAGAAACTCATCTTGTTGTATGTAAATAAGATCGCGAATTACCGCTTGGCTTTCTAACATACTGTCGCTCAAGGGAATCCCAATCTAAGATTATCTTCTCCATTATCTGAAATACATAAATCAATATTCACGAAGAAACTTCTGCTGCTCTTGTCTGGCAATGTAATACAACTTATTATTTATTCATTAATTCGATTTTAATTGATTAGTTAATCGTTATGTAGTTGTCATTGTGGGGTAACTTACCGTAGTTTTTGTCTCGGCGAAGTGTAATCGAAGCGAAAATCTTCCCCCAACCATAAACTGATCTGTGGACGAATGGTATCGCGTCTCCATGCTAGTAATGATGGAGTGAAGAACGCAAAGGGTCTTGCTGGCATAGATATGGAAGTGAAATCACTCGTATCGACAAAGTTCTCTAGCATTTATGCCCGAGAACACAAGAGAAAGCGGTATGAACACACTTCTGAATTTGACTTTATGGGAAACATGATTTATTTCAGGATCATTACTATTTCCAAATAAAATAACACGCATTAGAATTTCTTTTGGCAACACAGGTCTTGTTTTTTAACTCGAGGCATCTGGAAATAATGTTTGTAGCCTTTTCATATTTCCCTTCGTCTCGAACACGTTATATCACGAAAATAAATAATAATAATATTCAAAGGGAGTAATTCAATGACCACATCTGTAGAGGACACTGACGAAGTTTTCTTACTTCAAGTGGGAGTGAAGATCTTGCTCTCACAATGGTTCATCAGCCTAGATTCACCACTTATTCCAAAAGAAATAATAAACACACGTGTCCACTTACCTTACGTTCCACCTAAACGTCCGACTCTATTCCTCAGTTGAGTGAAAAAATGCGCCGTGACCATCTTCTGTGTCGCTGTCCAAATTTTGATATTTAATGAAGGTCTCTCGTTTCTCAAAGCTTATCTAATTTCGGTGCGTAATTACAGGCGAACGATTGACTGTATCGAGATGGGCTGACTGGTCCAGTTATTGTGCGAGCCCGCAGACATGCAACCCTCTTCTTGCCCTCCAACTGTGACACCTTGTTCATCTCGAGCTAAAAACTTCTCGGGGGCATTGATGAGTACAAATACTCAAACCTAAGCGATAGATTGCCAATAATATCCGAGACTTTTTCTCGGTCTGCGAGTCACGTCATCGTGGCCTAGATCCCAGGAGGCAGATTGGGCGACTTGTATTCATATCTGCAGGTTATTGGTTTTGTTCCACTCAATTCATTTTAACACAGGGAAAAGAATGTCTACTGAATATCCAGTGGAATGTACCGAGTGAATATGTATTGTTTCATTTTGTATTGTTTCAATTTGAAATGGTATCAAAATACGAGTATTGTTTATAATTACTCAATAGAGGAAGTATTTGGGAGTTCTACAGGATGATGAGACAAGTCGTACAGAAATTTGGTTACTACTCATCGCCAGAGGTGAAGTATTGCAACAAAATTCTCAATATTAGTCTATGTTTCCTAATTACTGTAGTAGGGAGTTAAACCATTATACTGTATGAATGCTTGTACACACAACGTTTTTATACGGTCACTTGAAAAATTCGTTTCGATTTATCTCACAACTATGAATTTCACCTAGAATACTGAACAACCTAACTCCGAGCACCCCACCAGCTAATCATGTGTAAAATATACCATGAATTACGAAAACGTTCCGACCCATTTTCATACTAGAAACGAGTGGGCAATGAATCGAGCGTGGAGAGAACACGCTGTTGACTTTACGGTGATGTTTGCACAGCATTGTGAGCCTCGGGGGTTCGTGAACATCAAACGCCGCTGGCGTATGTGATCAATCACAGACAGGATCGTAAGCAGCGAGCGAATCATGTAATGGGTGTATGCATGTAACTATGTACGGAAATATTAAACCGTCATATGCCAAACTATCAATGAGAAGCAGCTCTCTTTGCTCGGGCTCGACTAGACCTGTCAATATCAAACACATCTCGGCGATCATTTTTTCGTCCCTGGCTTAAATCGTAAATTGATCATAATTTTGTAACCCGCAGAAAGGCATCGTATGCGACAAATCAAATTTGATTCTTGGGAGTGCACTCGCATCAGATTATTCAGGGGCTCAAAATTCAAAGCAATTCATGCGAACTCCGCTAAAAGATAGCCTGACTTGCAAAGACTGACTGCAATCCCTGACAAATTGTGCCGTTCAAGTGAAGCCAGTCGATACTTTACTGGCAATAAATCATCAGTCCATCTGGCGTATTGCATCATCAACACCGTCATTGCTTCAGGGGATTGCAATTGCTTCCATTGCACTTTTTATGGCATGCTCGAAGCAAGAACGTTGTTATATCGCAGTTCTTGATCATATTTCGAGCTGCAACTCTACGTGTTCTTTGTGCTAGTTTAAAAGTAATACAGGAGGTGGATTTTATTCAATTTTCGTCGACAGATGTTCCGCTGGTCTGGCTCTCTTTGAGCGAATAAATAAGCGCGTGCAGTAACGCTGGCGTTGAGGAAATTTTTCATAAAACTGGAGTTGTCAAACAGTTTGACACCTGCATGTTTGGGAAATTGGAAATCATATGCATATACTTTTGAAAAAATTTTAAATTCTCAAAATGTAACTGCGTTGCAAATTCTAAATAAAATTGTAATATGCTTTGTACGTCATTAAATGAAGCATCTTCATTGCTAAATTCCATTCAGTTCGCTTTACGTACTTGAAAAGTTATGTTACTATTGAAAAAATTAACATTTATTATAGAGCTACAAATTTTGGGCCTGTTCTGATTTCTACAATTCATCACCTGTATTTGTTCATCTGAAGATACCATACTTGAGTATTTAAATCACTGTCACTCAGATTGTACACCTACTGAGCAGTTCCCTCTCTGACCATGTATATATATGAACAATGATAATATCTCTTCAGGTGTACCTGCAATAATCAAGATGCATACGTACCGTGTTTTATGTATACGGCGGCGTTACAATTTTTGATATGCGTTCAATTTTGAAGCAAACACGCACACAGCTCCAGATTTCGAGCGCGATGCCGTCACCGTAGAAACAAAGGGAAAACATATCCGGTCGGGAAATTGCCGAGTTCTTAAAGGATTCGAGCAGGGAGAAAGAGATCATCCCTTGTTCTTAATACGCACAACAGCGAGTCGAGGCTGATGCGATCGTTGCCTTCTTTGGCGAGGGTTGCTTGTCATCTTCCATTTTCTCGAAAATATTATGATTGAAAGGTGCGGATTAAACAAATAGTCGTACGTGAAGTTCGTGAACTGTGAAAATAATGACTGATCCAAACTGTACGAAGTACTTTCTAGTGTTCATTTTAAACCTTACGAATTAATTTCTGCCAATGGATGATTAATATTACAATATATTTAGTGTGATATTTCATGATGAGCATTCTCAGCCTCTACGATGACTAACAGACAGTTCTGGAAAAAGATTAATGTTAAAAGATAGAGATGTGAATAAATAGAATGGAGCCATATACTTTGAAGAAAACGAATATGCATTTGAAGTATTTTTAGTCACCAAAATATCATCATACTTTACCATTCTACAATAAATTCGTTAATACTTCTTTCAAGCCAAGAGTGGTAATGTAAAAATCATTCATGGATCGCATTTTCCGTCGATTTACCAAAATTTGGATGTTAACAATTCTGTGTGAAGTGAAACGAGGAAATTCAGGGCACTGGACATTATGAGTTCCCGAACTACTTAATTTAATTAAAAGTATAATTTAGTATATTGAAATTTTTTTTGTCAGTTTTTTCCTGTGCGTCCCCACAACTGGGTTGCAGGGGCTTGTAAAAGTCATTTTTTAGTTGTAGTTGTTTCAACTCGATAGCGTGCTGTCTGTGAGATTTTCCTATGCTCTTTATTTCAAATCAGTAAATTGCCTTTACCGTTTATTACTAGCATTATGGTATCCACTATACATAATAGCAACATTCCTCGAGTAATTAATTCTGCTTTATTTGAGCAATTTAGAGTTACTTATAAAGCATGGAGCATATTCCAAAATTTAGAGTTTTTCGTTTTGCTTATTGTTCACGTGTTCAGTTTATTATCAGTGCTCAACCACAAGTTACCTTCAAACAAAATAAAGTCGCGGAAACTATGCGGTCAAAAATAGTGACATAGAAACCGTTATTTGAGAGGAATATTGCAGAAAGAAAAGCTTCCCAGATGGTTTTAATCGAAGTTTGACTGCTCATTACAAAGTACCTTTGGCATCAATGCTTCCAACAACCTCAATGTAGTCCTATAATGTTTTGCGTTGCGAAGAAGTCTCCAACGTCTCTACCAGTTGCGCAGTTGTTTCACATGTTTGCCACTCCCATGACCACCGGCCAAACCAATGTCAAAAACAGGTCCACAAAGCCGCTTTTAAGAAAATTACGAGCTAAAACAGCTAAACGACAAATTTATTAAGTTATTTGACTTTCCAGGAACAACGTTCAGTCGTACGAGTACGATATTTTTTAATTTGTATCTGTGCGCTTATCAGAAATCCAAGTCATAAAAATAGCGTATCCTTGACGCGTTTCAGATTTGGTTTACCAATAAGACAAGGTAATTCAAGTGCCAAAATAGTCTTCAAAAAACTCAAAATCCAAGAAATTTCCTTAAAGTTTCCTTCTAAAAAGCTTCTTCGTGCGTGTTAAAGCCACCTTCAAATCTCAGAACATTATGTTCTCACTTGCTTCATGAACATTATACATATTTTGAAGGTGCTGAAATTACGATTTCGGTCGTATTGTACGTTTTTCAACCCACTCGTTGCACACTTCGCGGCTAACTGAGCTAACGAGCACGACCTGTCGATGAATTGAACTTACAAAATTCGAAAAAATTGAAGAATTGTCTCCTAGCTTGGAGCTCGAGCCAGAATGAAATGACGATTAAAAACCCTAACGAGCCCTCTCAAGGTATTTGAAAAAAGCTAAATTTTCCATTGTGGGGAGTAAGTAACAAGGAGCTTGAGAGAAAGCCTTGGTGTTCTGTGGGGCAAATATTGAACTAACTTTGCAGGCCCTCAAAATAAAGACGGGCGAGCAGCATTGCTGTCACGTACCAGTTTCTTGCGCGTGCAATAATCGCACCACCTAATTAAATTTCCCCCTCCGTTTTTAGTGCTCGTACTCCTTTAATGTCACTCCCAACACGCGAGAAGTTCTTTTCTTTGCCGAGACGAGTGCTGGGATATGCGGCAAAATAAAGCGTTAAACATGCTTTACTGATCTATTTCATTCCTGTTTTAATTTTTATCTGTTTGTTGTTACCATTAAGGCTAAATTTCGCCTTCATTCTAAAATGATTTTAATAAGTTATCAAAATTTTGTTGAATTTTGAAAGCTAAAAATTTGCTCATTGTTTATTATACATCTGCATGAATGAATTTCCTATGCGATACTTTTAAGTTTTTTAGGAGCCAAAGGAAGCCGGGATCCCTTTCATTCCTGAATTTATGCCATCCAATGTTAATATTTCGCTCATTAATTAGGCCTTATTATTTCTACGCCTAGAGCGAAGCGACTGTCAACCTTTTTTTCCGATGACGGGACGTCTTCCATCGCCTGCCGACGAAACTTTATAGTTTGAATTTGGAACGCACCGAAAGTCACTCGTTTTCAAATCGCAAATCCATTTTTGTGATACCTACGCCTCCAAATGGCGTAGCTTGATTCAAGAAACTAGATAATTTAGACTTTATAAAGCATTACAAAGAAACTTTGCACTGTATTCAAATTACAAAAATTCCCGCGCATCAGAACTTCTCGAAAAAAAAATTAAAATATTTACATTAAAGTTGGTGAAAGAATTCAGTTTTAATAAGTTGTGTGTGAAAATGTCTATAGCGTCTGTTCGACGGTTGTTCTGCGAGCACTCGCGTTGATAATTTTGATGCATTTTTGTTTCAAAAGTTTTTCTAAAATTTTATCCAAAATTGTAATGAAATATTTAGAATCAACTTTGTCTTGTTGAAATATTTGTTGCCTCAACGTTCTTCGTGACGCCTTCACTGCTGCTCGTAAATCCCTTCAATTGATCAAATATTTGCGTAAATGCAGTCGTGGAACTTTGATGGGGTGCCAGTTAACGACCAAAAAGTTGGCCGCTTTAATCCCCATTAAATTAATACATGCGTCGAAATTAATCATTCCATATCGGCAAAATGAACTAATGAAAATTTTTCGTTAAGAAATACTAAAAGAAGTTCAAATAAATAGCTCGAGCCGTAAATCTCAAGTAGCATGCAGGTCCTGGTCGAAGTCAGACGTGCAAAGACGCGCTTTCAGTTGTTCGGAGGGCCAGGAGCTCTGCATTTGCACGCCTTTGTAGATGCGCAGTGTTAATCAGGCCCCGACAATTAGGGTGTAATTATTCGACCCTCTCCTAGGGCGAGCGGCGAGAAGGTAGGGGAAGCGCAGTCGAGACCACGCCGGAACAGCTCCGTTAACATCTCCGTTTGGTGCCCATTTGCGAGATAAGAACTTTGTGGGGTCTGCAGCTTGTCGTGTTCCAGCTAATGCCACCGCGCTACCGCTCCTCTTCAGGGTCCCAACTCGGTGCGTGCAAGTGAACCCTCTGTTGTGGCTAACTTATCGAGGGGTCCTTGCCTTTTTAATGCGGGAATTTTCATCCGATTGAATATTTTATTCCTCGCTCTGCGTTTGGCTTTCCGAAATAAAATAGTTGAAATTTGTCACGCGAACTTTTATTATTAGCGCTGAAGATGGCTTATTTAATGTTGTTACAAATATTTTATGGCACTGCACTGGCTTTTGCATTAGTTTGCAAAAATTAAGTAATTTCTCAAATACCTATGATGGTTCTGGCAGTATGAAACTAGCGTAAGAAAAGCAAAATTCGTTTTTAATTGCTATCGGTAGTGCTAACCAATAAATGCCGTCTTTTTAAAAGTCAGGTAGTTCTGTTGCACCTCTTTTTTAATTAATTGAAAGGGTGCTACACTTATGGTAATCTTCACTACAAACCTCAGGTTTTGTTTCGTTAACTTTCACCGGGTCAATTTGACAATTTAGATATCATGAAATACCTGGCGTGTGTTCGAGTATTTATCTACACTAATTTATTATGCAACTGTGAGTGGGTTACACTTTTCCACTTCAGCCCTAGAGGCAAATTTAGAATCTGGCTGCCTCTGTGAAGGAATCTACAAACATAATTACCGAATCAGGGCATCAATTTTCAAATTTCTCACTTCCAATTTTATTACTGCGATATTTTCGCTGATTATTTCCGTGATTCGTGATCACGAAAGCTTCTTTGTCGTAACGATTTCATAATGTCTACAATAAACTTGACAATAACTGCAATTATTTTCAAAATATAGCTCAAGTCACCCTTGAACCTAAGCTATTTACCTCATATTTCTTGAACGTATTTGGGCTGAAGCCGCCTGATAGCGGGTACAATTGAATACGAGTATGCCGTATTAACAAATTTAAGACGTAGAATTGAACCTTCACTCAGTACATGAAGTATCTATCATTGTGTAGGAGCTCTCATCAAGAGCTAGCCCAATTGCCGCCGCGCACGGGGCCTTGAAATCAAGTTCAGAACCTATCGCATAATTCATTCGTCTCAACTTTCCTGTCGAATCTATTCATTATTTCCCAAGACAAACATGTACAGAAAAAATTACCATTTCAAATATTTTGTTAGAAAAATTGCGTGGCAATTACATTAATACGCTGATTAACAAATAATCTGGAAAAAATCTATCTGTGACCTAGCATCATTTAGGAAACACACAACTATCCCAGACGTTCGGCCGGTACAAATAGTACCGCTAATTTCGTGCAAGTCCTTTAACATCGAATATCCGTAGTTTGAATACAAGGGTAACAGAGAATAATTGCGTTGCCCGCGATATCTGCAAGCTGCAATGCTAATAGTTGTACTTGGAAATTTATGAATCGCTTCGGAGCTTCAATTGACAGTTTTATCGGCCGAGGAAGGCGGGAGAGGGCGGTTGTTTGGGAGGAGTCGTTCACTTTAATTCACCAATTAGAGAATAATTAAAGCAAGTTGGTGGAGGAATGCAGGTTGCCTCTGATGCTCTTCCGAGGTCGACACGCTTCAGCTGTGAGCTGCGAGCGCCGGACGCGCTGTAACTTTGCAACAAGCTTGTAATTGGAGCGCCTGTTAGACCCTTGACTGATTCCCTGTGAGCGAGCGCAATGTAGGTGCTTTAAACTCGCCTTGCAGTCCAATATGCTTTTCGAATGGCACTCTTCACGTGACCAAATAAATATACAAGGCGGGAAAATAGGCTGCATCTATTCGTACAGAGTATTTATTTTGCTAACTATGCTGAGAAAACGCTCTATTACTCATAAGAAAATATTTTTTATCCTGGATAATAATTTTTTCATGAGATTCACAATAATTTAAAAAAGTATTTTTTTTTATAAACGGTGCTACATTTCGTTCCCACTTTTGTAATCCTGTTCGATAGATTTATAATATATATCCCCCTTTATGTTGTTTTAAAGTTTACCGCGATGTCTCCGTAAGTACTAAGAGAAAACTGAAATTAGTTCTAGAAGAAGACTCGTCGCAAATAAGTGCAAATCGCCCTCGTGTCTCCATTTGCACAATTCTCTGTCGTGCAGCCTTCATTTGCACTCCTTCACTGGCACTCGTTTGAGTTTCGTCTTTGCGAGTTACTTCTTCAGTCTAAATTATCTCAGGGTTTACGATTTAATCTGGCGAGCATTTCTCGGTGCATTTCCTAGGGCGACTGAGAAAGCCTCCCTGCGACCTCCCAGCATTACTCTTCAGCCTCCCGCCGAGCTGGCTAGCAGGCCTCGCGAGCCCCGCCAGCTTTGTGAGCCTCTGCCCTTTTTGCATCTGTTGACCAACTCGCTTTGTCGAATATTCCCTTTTTATTTGTCCGTGATATTTATTTTCTGTTTCTGTATTATTTCACATGTTCGACCCAGAAACTAGCGTGGAACTCAAGGTAGGAAATGTTTTTTACAGTGACAAACGCGACAGATTTGGCGAAGAGCTTGACTTGAATGAATTTTGACTTCAGTGAAGGTTCGTGCCGTGACAACCATGCTTGAAATTTCCTATGCTCCGCGTGATCTGAGCGAGATACGGGTCAAGACAAACTCGTTCCAGGCGCATAGGACGGTGGTAAAATATGGGGAGGGCAGATTACGAGGTCACAGGGAGGCACTTTCTGTCCAATCAGCTTGCGATTCTAATGAAATTTCTGAATCATGGGTGCACTTCACGAGGGGAGTTGAAAAGCCTTTGCGTATTACCATTTATTCTATGTTTCTGGCATTGCTAATGTATTTGAAATTCCAGTTTCCTTTCTGCAACTTTTGAGCTGGATGGGCTGTTATTTACCTTTGTCTGTTTTAAAAAATTACGCTAAAGTTTTTCAGCTTATGTTTTGCTCCATTTTCCGCTTCCAAGTTATTTCGCTAATATTGATACGCGTATTTGAAGAATTATGGCGCTATGGGGCAGTTTTGTGCAGCAGTTTTGTACAGCAGTTTTGTACAGCAGTTTTGTGCAGCAGTTTTGTACAGCAGTTTTGTGCAGCAGTTTTGTGCAGCAGTTTTGTGCACTACAGGAAATTTTCTGTAAACGAAAAAAGAAGAAAAAAAGAAAAAAATAGTTTATTCCAAACTCGGTCACATACAAAGTATATACCTTTTGGTTTATACTTTATGTATAAAACGATGTATAAAGCAGAAAATAAAACGATGTCCATTTTTCCAGTACCCCGAAATTCTCTGACGATGTCTCCCAAAATTTTCCCAAGCCCATGTCAAATTCCCATTCCCTTGAGTGACTGTGAAACATGAATGAATAATAAAGAATATCTTCGATCATGAGGATGTGTTAATGCAGTACCCATTGATGAACAATGTTGCTGGATCTATAACTTTTTTGTATGCTCTTAGAACTATTATCATGACCGTTAAAGACACTTTATTCAAATTTGTAACGCCTTAATAAATAGAGCAACTCGTAAAAGCATTCAAATTCACTCCAACTAATGAAATTAATCTTTATAAAACGATGACAAGAAGTGCTATATTTTGAATCGTCTCAAACGTTTATTTCTGTTGCGAGTAATTTAGACCTGTGAAAAAACATGAATATTTGTGTCGTATTTATTCCGATGATTATGTATGAAAAGCCTAATATATTATTCAAAAACATATAACTTATAGTAATTCATTTGTGCGTTCCTTTAAAAGACCCGGTGGATGAAACAAAAATAAAAACGCAGGAATTTTTTAGAAAGATGAAAAGCAGTGCTTACCTGCTACAATGACGAAATTTTTCTTCGTAACATGTTCTTCAGCTTCTTTAACTTTGATGAAACCTTGGCGCATAAATTAAAAAGACAATGAAATTTACGCCTTCAAACCTGAAGCCTTGAAATTTCATCAAGTATTTTCCTATTGTGAAGCTCGTGCTAAATTGTTAGTAAGATATCATTCAATATATTTTAGAAGTATGGTGAAATAAATGTTTCAACATTCAACTCATGTCGCTGATCTTTCAAACTGAAACGTTTTGTATCTCGTTTCCCAGAAATCGAAACAATTATTTATTTTATTCTTGTCATAAACTTTTCATATTTTTCATGTGCTTAAGAACACATACGTATTTTATTAAACTTTTTGAATTATTACACAGTGGAAACTCGTAGTCACTGAGCCCTTCTTCTACTTCAGCGTTTCTTAACTTTTTTACCCTAGCATTTAATCACAAAATAAGTTAGAAAGGATGATATCGATACTGCAGTGTTACAATAACCAAGAATATATTCTGCGTGTTTAGTATTATTACATACACGAAATTAAATAAAATTTTGAAAGCGCATTAGCTTATTCCCCTTGTTCGTGGATACCCTAAGGATCTTTTGAGAAACACAAGAGCTCCACTGGACCCCGGTTGAGAAACGCCGCTCTACTGTATCAATTTCAGGATCCGAAACCCGTGTCCGGCATTACCAAGGTGTCTCGCGTGTTTTACGTTGGCTGCATAACTTCTAAAAGAGCCATCGGTCAAGAAGTACTGCGCGGTAGTCTCGTAGAAGTCTAAAAGAGCCATCGGTCAAGAAGTACTGCGCGGTTGTCTCGTAGAAGATTCATGAAGTTGGTTCCTCCTTCCCTTACGCTCGAGTACTTCTTTGAAGCGTCCTGTACCACCTTGGCTGTTGTTATTGTTGCCAGCCCCTGCCATCCACCCAGTTTGTGCAGGTTTCTTTTGTCATTTAGATTCATAGCGGCGCCTGTGCTCACTACAACCTTATTTATTGTGCCATTGTGTCTCGATGCTCCACCATTGTGCACGTTTCTTGCCCTTCCTTATCTCGTATTCAGAAGGCCTGTTCTCCTTTTACCTTGGCCAGACTACAGGAGATCTTATATTTTGTTTTAATGTATCACATTGTGAGGACTATGGTCATATTCCGACAACTGGAAAGATCAGCCGAGCGCCCTTTTGGGACAAGGGTAAGGTTCGCCATGAAAAATGCCCTACAAAAATCTCGTATTCAAATGTAGCCCGATAGCCGCCCTGAGACACTGAGTTTTGTCTTCAATTTAAAGCAGCTAGATATTGCACTTTGAAAATTACCTCACCGATATTTTTTTGCCGAGTTCCCGTTTTCATGATTATTGTTTACATTTCATTGAGAAACTGTCTAAATTGTTTCTGGATGTAGGCTGCTCTTGAATATAAAATAAGTGAATTTCTTGAATCGTTAGATGATCTTCAAATGAATTCAGAAATTTCTACGTAATGTAAATTTTTAACGTATGGGAATATTTTACTCGGAGCTTTTCAACTCGTTATGGTTTCATTGACAATGAAAACTTCATTTCAGAAAAGAAAGCTTCGTCAGTTGAGAGAATCACTCCTCATTGATGACGGTCTGGGTGCTTATGTTTGTACAGTATTCGTCTAATCTTTTTCGCTGTGGAAATATCTCAAAATAATAATTTCGGTGTTCTTATTTCTTTCAAGAAACTTCTAGTTTTTCTGCTCTACTCACTCAGAGCAACTAGGAGTACTGTCCCATGCTCTTCAGAAACTCGATGCACGTCAGCGGGGTTTTAATTTATATTGGGTCAACGTGTACAGATTTGCATGGTACAAAGGCCAGGACAGTAAATTCGGTAGCTCAGGCGCGTATTCATTAGACGCCATGATTTCACGTGGCATATTTCAGTGTTGCGCACAGGGGACGACGTCGTTCGGTTGCAGGCAGGGACTCCCAAGCATCACTCAGCAGACCTCTGTGCGGCATGCAGGGTCGTTGCAAGCTTTCTCATTACCATATCAGTTCGAGCGACAGTGTCTATGGCAACCCTGCAAGCCTCATTACTATGCTAATGGGGTCCCCAAACAAAAAAAAAGCTCCATATTAATATAGTCATTTGTGATCTCGGTGTTCATTCCAAGACATAACCTTGTCCCAGCCTTCAGTCATTACAGGGGAGATGGTGTAATATCGGTCGGCCCAATGTCTAACCGGGACTCCCTATTTCAGCTCCCTTGCCACTTGCTATTCTATTCTTTGGCCGGATTTAGCATACACAACTCCGACCTCAATAGCTTGAGCTTGCAAGGTTTGCCGTCCTCAACTTCGGTCTCCGGCTTTGATGGATAAAGGAGAACTTGCCCTTCCAATGCACTTGTGTGTACGTGTGTGATGTAATTCTCTACAGTTTCTCACCTGGCGCACGACCCACTGTCAAATTTCCTGTTCTGAGTAAACTGATATAAATGAAAGCAAATCGGATGTTGTTTAATGTGTTTACGGTTTGCGTGTCAAAGAATTTCTCGACTCTACCGAATAATTCCGAACACGCTGCAAGAAAATGTTCGTGTTTAGTAGAGTTTCATTAGCAGTACATTTCATTAAATCGGAAAGTAATTTTGCTTGCTCTTTTAGGAGGAATAGTGTACTGAGTCACTGGCTAAACGGCTCACACTGCATGTTCTCAGTTACCAGAAAGCAATGTTGCGCAGACCAGCCTTTTCTTAGAACTCCGTACGTCGCAGCACCGGAACAAAATAGATCGTCAGAGTTCTGCTTTTTCTCGTCTGGGTCTCCACCCGTCTCTTGTCGGTCGAAACTTTATTGGGGCTACTATTCTTATTTGGTACGTGTATTGTGCAATTACCCAACTCAATTGACCGAATTTTTGAGCTGGAATGTAAAACTCGTGCTGTTACTGTGAAATCTTTCTGATTAGGTGGATGCTGCTACGCTCAATACGGGCAAAAGATCAGCGAGGAATCGTTTCCCTGGAGTTACGAACGAAAAGTGCAGTTCATAACCAGGTCCAAATGGAACTTAGAGGAGTCCTTGCAGCCTTGTTCTTTCTTTCCTTACTCCCCTCGCAATTCTTGCCAGTACTAGGTCCTCTTTTCTAGCGATTATTGTGGTGTCTAAAACGAGCTAAATTTAGTGGTGATGGTTACCAAATTACGCTCGGAAAACTTGCCCCGCGGTGTACTCACGTTAGCAAAGTTCATCAGATTTATCTTAAGCGAAATTAGAGCAACCACCTAAGTATCTTAAGACACAGTATTTTCCCTTCGAAACTAACACTTTAGTATAACATTTGACCGGAATGAACCGCCAATACACGGTCAGTCGCCGAACGATCAAAGGAGATCAATATGTGGCGCCGAAAATGGAGCATTATGCACACTTACGTCCAGATTTTTACGACGTAGAGACGTAAATTATCGTGGATCAGTGAGAAACTCGAGCAGTTTCGTGTTCGTTAACATTGATCTCCATTGAATCCTCGCAATTATTGCTTGTGTAGACGTGAGTAACGTGCGAGCTTCAATAGTGTATTTGAAAAAAATCTCCCCTACAATAATATGCAAAACGACCGCCGTTACAGGTTATTTTTTCTTTGACGTTGATACGCTAAAAGTTACTTGAAAACATTCGCCACGTATGAATGCTTTATAACATAGGCTTGAGCTTCGAGAATGAATCATTTGTAACTCAACTTCCGTATTACCAGCGAAGTTCTGGGAGTTATCTTAAGAAAAACTTTGCTATGTCGACTTTGAACGAATTGGTTCCCTGCTACAAACATTTGCTTCCAACCCTATAGCGTGTGTTTATTATAGATAATTCTGCTTGCACTGATATGCACTTGTATGGATCCGAGATATTCGCTTCTAAAAAAAAAAGCTCAAAATTTTAAGTACTTAACCACGAACACTTTTGAGTTGTTATATACGTACGGGTGAACCGTAGCCTGCATTCTCACCGTGAAATACAGACCAAAAAAGGTGGACGGACGACGAGCTCTAGGGTAATGTTGGTGCACGCACTGCCTCGGCACACGCTCCTTATCGATCTGGGTAACAGCTTTCGCACTCACCCAATTAAGTGACATTCGCATCACGCAAGAGACGCTCTGCGAAGCCATGAGCACGCAACAGTTAGCTCTTCTCATACTAGCTTCAAGTCACACTCGGTAAATGGATCCAGCGTTCCATGAATAAGGTATTTAGAAACGACTTTCGTGAACAAGGCACGCTCGTCACGCAGCCCAAATGAATAACAAAGGGTTCAAATAAAAAACTTTCAGCTTTGTATTCTCTTACTTATTATAAATTGATCTGGTCTTACAGTTACACCGATAGTATAATTGAATTTTTAATTGAAGTTAGGTTATTCGACACAAAGTTGTGGTCATGACACCGTATTCGTTTATCTTTCGGTTCCGTAGATATTTTCGAGGGTGTTGTATGACTCAGCGCCGATCAGTGATCTTTTATACTGCATCAAGTTGTCTAATTTTCATCCACTTATTGTCTTGTATTATTCCTGAACAAGTAGCAGTGAGAATCATCATTACCACTGCAATGTAACTCATTATAGAAGCTCTTTCAAAAATTGCGCCACTCTTGGGTGCAACAGGCAAAAGTCTAGTAGCCCTCAATCACCGGACATCAAACGCTGTTAATGGATCTGACTTTATCAGCTTCAACAAAGCAACCATTCGGTGTCAGGTTAGCGCTAATCAAATGGATCTTTATTGTATTTTCGAGCTATCAGGTAGCAGCTTAACTGGTGCAAATTGCAGGTGCTAACTTTTCGTCTTGGGGATTGGATCAAATTCATACGTGCACACTAAATTACACGTTGTCTAACACTTGGCTATAAGAATGCATTAGAGCATTGACGTTTGTCATGGTATTACAACCTAAAGAATACGGAAATATGGTAGAGTAAATTTGAGTAAGGCTTTCTTATACGGGAAGATTTCGTGGAATTTACAACCTTTATTTTTCACTATTGCATTAACAACTATTACTATTGTATTAATGTTTGTTTACCTCATCAAAATAAGCCATTTTCAGTAGCAATATGCCGATAGTTTTTGGCCTTCGTCAATAAGTAGATTTCTTTGGCTCGTTTACCTTTGCGCGCATCCAGGTTTGAGGAAAGTTCATCTTATCAGTGAGTCAACCGTTTAACTTCCTTAAATTTTACAATTAAAAATATCAACCATTCATTCCAAAAAGCTAAAACTTTATTGAAATATCGTAATCTTTCAGCTAATTTACACGAAGAATTTATCAGGGTTTTTTTCTTCCCCGCAAAGCTTTTTCTATTTCCTAGAACCGAACTGTATTTCCATTATAAAATGCTCCTCAGCACTGACTAGAATGACATTTCATCGTACATAAAAAGGAGAACTTGGCGGCGAGTTGAGCTTTGTGAACGCTACTGTGCATTGGCAATGAACTGCTAACGCGAATTTGAGCGCGTTTCTGCTATTCGATCTGCTTATTTTCTTGAACGATCAGCAGCAAGTTTTGGAGCTGCACATAACATTGAAGGCCAGAGCGTTTGAGCTCCTCGTTGCATTTCGGACCTCAGGGAAGTGCTGTCGAAAGCCTGACTGGTGCTATCTACACTCGAGTTCGCCACCAACACTGCGCTTATTGCGACCGTTTGCATAATGCTGTCGAGGTGCGCCGCTCCATGCCTAACATTAACGGTCCACGCTGACACGAAGCGAGCTCGCCTTCAGAGCACTCAGATTTGCCGCAGACGCTAACGCGGGCAACCTCAAAGAAGCATCGCCCTCAGTCCTGCTCCTTAGCTCGTAAGCGCTTCCCACTTGTCCTTCGTTGATGCGCTAAGCGTCATTCCGTAGCGTCGCAGAGTTTAGCTTCTAATTTTGTGAACAGGTTCTTAATAAAATCAACGAAATGATCAACATAGTGAAACTCTATAGCTTTATTTAAGAATCGAGGAGCCCTTCAGATGGAATTTAGCTTCGAAATTAAGCAATTTACTTACTCTGAGAGAAATTTAGAAGTTAACATGAGCTCATCGATTGTATTCTACAAGCCCTGATTTCCATACAATTTGCACAAAACATGTGTCAATCTCATTAGCCACTTTCTTCATTTTCTTCAAGTGGTTCAGCATTTTGTTTAACTCATTTATTGAGAAAGTTTATTAACGTTGCTTAACATCCGCATAATACCTTATCCCAATTTTACGACTGGATATTTGCTGGCTTAACCTTTCATCATCAGCGCATGAATTTATCGGCGCTAAACATCCGTTGGGAAGCAGGATTTAGGCGATATACTGGTGCTTAAGTGTTTTGTTTTGACAGACCGTCGGCCCTGGCGTACGCGGACCACCAAGAGGCGCCACTGCCTTTAACGGTGTGCTCCATCAATAAGATCAGGTATCCGGTGTCCGACAGCTTCCGACTGCAGGAACCGGAGAACAATTAGATGATGCTACAGATATTGCGCCCTTCTCAACGAGCGTTCCTATTATGGGTGCGCGCGTGCGCCCTGGCTTTGTTTTTGTTTTCTCGCCCGCTATAGAATGGATGGAGATCAGGGAGGCCTTTGGCTAGTTATTGACACCATTTCATTCCGATGGAACAGGAAAGGGAGTTGAAAGGTAACATAGTTTTAGACTCGAATGAACCGAAAAATACTTGAAGGCTTCCAATTTCCAGCAACGCAGTAATCAAAAGTTGAGTTCACACTTTCAAGTGGCGTATTTATCAGATTACAGTGAAGAGTAGAACCTTTGGGTTGTAGAATTTCTGCCTCCCTAAGCTTGTGTCGCTCCATTGCCTCACCTTTTCACGAGATCGACGTCCGCTTCACTTTCGCAGCTCCCTCAGTCAAGGATAGACTGACGGACGCTGTTCGTCTCCATCTTTGTCTCTTTGTTTCTCTTTATGCGGAAGGAAACTTTGGCCCAGCGTTCAATGTGGGAAATAGGGAAGGATGTTGGACAAGTTTTAATATGGAAATGTGAGCGATGATGCAGCCGCGTCTCCCGACCGAGCCTCAGTGCCAGATGTTACGCTCGCCCTCCGTCCTAGGAACCAGCTTTTTTTGCCCTTGTTTGTGATTTTTGTTGCTTTAGATTTACTGAAGTATTACGATGTGTGATGCGGTGCAAAAGTACTTTTAACGCTCTCGTTCGTTTTTGAGTGTTTTGCATTTATTTCTTTGTGTGATAAAGATTGTTTGATTAGAGAGGTGCCAGGTAGTGTAGCACAAACTTTACAGTATTCAGACTTTGGGGAAGATTTTCAAGTGACTTATTCGAACGATTAGTTTGTCTGGGGCCACCTCCGATGCGAAAGAGGACTGCATGGGCTATGACTAATCAGGATCAAGCGTGCAAGTTTTAAATGCTAGAGTGCGTCAGTAGGTATGAAAATTCTTTTTTGTATCAAATTTGTTTTTTCCCTCATGTCGATCGTGCCATGAACTGCGAATAAAAAATTTAAGTTCATCACGTTCACTTTCTCAACTATGGATACCATTTCGTTCATTTATTTAGTGTACCAGTTCAAATTATTTCATCGCTCTGTTCAATCTGGACTTAAATTTAATGTTATAGGTCCGTTTGTCCGTTCTTAACTTCATTGCAAGATTTGCATTTTTTCTTTCAAAATTTTACATTTTACGGCCCGTAATCTCCCAAACCTAGATTTGTGCGATGTTTTTTAATCTTGTTTTATTTGCCCTTGCGTCGTCATATCTTCACTGCTGGCTTAGCTATCTTAGGCAGCTATTGTTTTTTTGTCTTCAGATTCGTAGAAGCTCTATTGAAAAGTATGACCTCTCCATCCATAAAAAGCTGTCGTTAGGTCGTAAAAAGCTTGAGATGGAACTCTCATCCTGGCAGCAATTCCTCTGAATCTGCCCCTAAACATCATTTCGCTCATCCTTGGTATCGCTCTTTTGGCATAGCTGTTTGTTCGCAAAATTTTCTCTTATACCCAAACAAAATAACAAACCTGGTCTCGAAATTTCTCCCGTGGTTCATTAATTCAGACCTTGAATCTTAGGCGCGATTGATGCGTTTTGCGAGGTAGCACAAAAGACTCCTAAAATCTCAACAGAACACCCTCTGCATCTGCATAAGGAGTGCGATTGAGCATCCGCTTCGTCAATTTCAGAATCGAATTATTGTTCAAAGGAGGAAATAAAAGACGAAACCCCCGGCGGCAGCAATAGGTCTCTGCCATAATGGGCAAGAATTTTATCCGACAGTCGCGCCGGGTGTCGTTGTTCAAAGCTCGAGACGCGGTTATCTCCTGTGCCAACTTCTGCACTTAAGGCTTTATGGAGCGCGTCCGTTGCTCTTTATACAATCGCGTTGAAGCCTACCTTAATTTCCTTTGTTTGTGTTGGATATTCATCAACCGGTTTTTGAGCGTCGTTTTGTTGCGAAATCAATGACACCGAAGAAAAGAACTGCGTTCGTCATCAAATCCAGAATAAACACTTCTGAAGGTAGTAAAAAGAACAAAATTTCAACAAGAAGCATTTAGATCCCAAGTTGCGAGTCGGGAGATAAGGGAGAGGGAGAGGGTCGATACTGCTGTTTCTCCTAGGACGTTTTTATGTCTTGGTTTCAGACAAGGTACGTGATAAAGCAAATGTAAATTAAAGAGGGCTGTTTACAGGCACGTTCAGGAAGAAATGTTAACAATTAAGCACGCCGAATATCGTACAACTCTGAAAAATCAATAGTTTTCATACAAGGAATTATCATTTCTGTGATCCCTTGTACATCAATTTGGCGAGTCGATATATGCACCAATGTATATGCATGAAGTCTGCTTGTGGCCATAATAGATACCATAACGGAAACATTCAACAAAACCACATAACCGACATAAATATTAAGTTAACGTAAACGATTACTTCGCTAAGCCGGCGGTTTTGAGGTTTTACTTGAAGCTACGCAATGTCTTATTAAATGAGCGCATGTAGGCGTGCCGGAGTGTTTTGGACATTATAAAAGGCACCCACAGGCCTCCAATTGTGCATTACGAAGCCTTCAATAGACCCTCACGTTACGACCCTCCACGATGGGTGAGGAGAGAGCCCGTCCTGAGTAAGGGTGAGTAGAGTACGGGTGAATTAGATTTTTTATGGAGAGAGGGGAGTGCATGGTGCAGAGGGGAAGACACCCCCTAGAGAACGGAAGGCATGAGCATTTACGATACTCGCAGATAATGGCTTTTGATGGACCTGCTGCTGGTGTGGTATTCACAACTGCATGATGGAAGTATCCATTGTTATTCCGAGCAGATGCACTTCTCCTGCTGCCTCCCGCCATTACTGCCATTCTCAAGCACTTCACAAATTTGGAAGTCCGACGTTCGACTCGTTTGGTGGTATGCAGACGGAAGCTCTCTTAAAAAGCTCATCGTTTCCCTTTGCCTTAGAAACTCCCCTGAAGTGAAACTATGCGTAAGTCTCCGTAATCATCTTATGTTTCTTCCTTAATATGGCATGAATAGAGCACGAGCTGCTCCTGTTGGTGTTCGAACAAAATCATTCATTTCGTAACCGATGCTCTCATTTTATGCTGCATTCAACACTCCTGAAAAAATGAGTTTTGAATTTATTTCGAGACCTTCTAAGATTTTTGATCTTCAGTACCCAACAAGTATGCAATTTTCATAGACTTAGTCATGAGTTGGTATGATAAAATGGCCTGATTCCTCCAATTACCATAAACGTCACCCATGACATACCTAATATTTACTGCACGTTTCAATGAAAGTGATCGTATTTCTTTCAAGTTCAATAATTTATATAAGTTTTGCTTTACTTCGTTTTAATTGAAACTTGCTATCTTCTTCAGCATCATCATCATCATCATCATCATCGCCGTCGCTGAAGAACATATAAATTGATCTTGAACGTGCCTACATGTAGGGTATCTGCCCGCAACGTACGGCGCTATTCCTACCACTAGCTGCGCCGAGCTAATATAATTCAAAGCTCGACATTTTTACTAATATTCCGGATATCTTCAGCATGAAATTTTCGCATTGTAGTGGTAAATAAAATTAAAGTTCTTGCTCCCATAAACGACTGGATTATTTTTGAATTGGCCTGAGATTTTCAAAGTGATCAAATTGAATAGCTCATCACAATTTGCGCAGCTGCGCTGGAAGTCATCATGACTGCGGCACGCATTGTCAGCATCCAACTGGCAGAAAGCTCGTCTAGCATCCCGCCCTAGGTTCTCTTCGTGGAACCTTTGATGCCGCTGAAAGTCACACGTCAAAGGTGAAGTAATTGGAGGGCAATTAATTCTCAGACCCGTATTCGAATATAACCTTCACGAGGGAGCTCGGTGGTATCGTCTCAGACAATGATGGGAAAGGTTCCATGAGGTGTCACGTCTGAATACCGTCCTAACTTTTATGCTTGAGAATAAGAATGGAATCGGATTTTAGTTGTGAATTTGATCGAATGTTTTGTTGTATTCAGTAAAAATTAAGGCAGTCGATTTGAAGTTTTGCTATTTTATGTTTATTCTTCAATATTTGTGAAAAATCGAATCGTAAATTGAAAAGTCCCAGGTATCGTCAACCATTATTAATGCGATGCACATTACTCTAGCTTTGAGAAATTCTAGGGCTCTTGTATTCTTTAATTTCAACGGCCACTGCCGACGAAAAAGAACGCCATGGTTGTCACATTCACACGATCACTGTCGATCATAAAAACGTGCATGTCCACTTTCTACCCCTTGGGCAGAGACCGTTAATATGTTAAATGTTTGAATTATAAAGATTTGCGACGGACTTAATTGTTAAGGAAAGTATATGTAGAAATAAAATACATGCTGTTCGTTAGCTAACAATCTCCCAGATTACGTCCTGTTTCTTATTAAGTACATTTTTTCAAATCAGTACATATTTAAAGTTGATAAAAAATAATTCCCGTGTTAAGTTTATTAGGTTAATTTATATTTTAGCGCTTTATTCCTAAGACTTGAATTCCGAATTCTTTTGATATTGTTAAAGGCTTAGGTCGCCTCGCTCTAATTCACATTAAAATTGGTTCTCGTTCTAAATTATAATTAGCATGATTTGTCCAAATACCATAAAAGGCATAAGCAACATCGTCATTGCTTAATTTGTTTCAAAACATGATGTAAACATTTCCTTATTGCATTTACCTGTTCACATCAGATATTTTAAATTACTGATGAACAAAATCCTGGAGCCTTTAGGTTCAGACTAGCCTCACTGCAGGGCTTTTTCTATATTAAACCTTAACTTATTTTCGATTTGCTAACGAACCCCCACAGCATGGTTTTCCTGGAGACAAGGAGACAAGCCTTGCTTTTTAATATAAAACAATAATTGCTTATACAACCTTTGTATGCTTTCCGGGAGATCCTTCGATGAGGGTAATTAGTCACAGTAAATATTTCTATCTGGAGGTCATGCCGATACACCGGTGATTTTTGGAGTTTAGATAGTCATCGAAAATGATACGTTGTACGTAAAAGATTTTGCCAGTTCAAATTGGATTATGCATTTTTTCAACCGCTTTTTAAGTTCTAACTTACTCTTTTAGCAAATTCCTGGAACTATACCAATGTTCAGAGTTCGTAGTAATTTGATCAGTCCAAATCCTGAGGAAATCTGCCATACTTGCTGCTATACAAGTATCTTTAAATTATTGTACATGATATTGTAATACACAACTCAGTCATGAATACAGAGGCCTCTATGCGGCAAAATGATCATTACTCTAGTTCTACAACATTTTTTAGCATTTGGTTATACTTCTCTCCACAGGTATTTCCATAGCCTGTCTTGTGTATGGAGTGAGAACCTCCGTCTCAAAACAAGTTAAAAATTATGTACTAGAGAAGTAATGATTTTGAGTGTACATGTACATATAGGGTTTCCTAATTTTGTGACACAGATTGCGTCGCTGCGCGTACCGAACTCCGAGCGTTTGCTGCGTTGCTTCTGGTGATTCCAAATTCGTGGTTTTCATTCGTTGAAAATTCCTCAGCTCGTTAAGATGTTAGGATTGAAAGAACACTTTTAACTTAAAAAATCCTAATTCTAGGCTTGAGAGAATGAATGCAAGTGAGAAAGGAGGAGCTCCGTCAGCGCAGCAATACGTGAGACCTTAATGCATTTATCTTGCAAAAGGACCCTTCCATTGATCATCAAAGAGTTGGCCTAGACCATTTAAGTGAAACATCAAACAGTAGAATTGCAGCGGAGTTATCTTCCATGTGTGGCAATAATTCCAAGTCTTTACGATTTGTTTACAGTTCCTTTGAAGATCAAAAGATGTATAATGATGCGCTGCTCTGCACTGCGTTCGATAGCTTACGTCGGCCATCAAGAATTTTGGAACCATATTTAAAGGCTGCTTCAAACCAATAAAAGTTTACTGTTCGCACTGTTATAAATTATCAAAACGTCATTTTATGTTAAAATCAAACCATGGAACACAATGATCTCCCGGTTATTTTTTTCATTCGCTTGCAGACTGATAAATCAAGTAATATTTTAATTTTTGCTGTCAATGTGCCAACTTCAGCTTCGCCCAATTTCTGCTCTGTCGAAACATTGCAAAATACTTATGAAATAAAATTTATATATCAATTATTGAAAAGAAAAGCTACACTAATTCATAAATTTTGCAAATTTGTGGGAATTGCCAACTTCAATTTTGTCCTTCTCGGTGGCTACGTGCGCTTATAAAATGTACGGTAATATGAAAGATAAAACTTCATTTTCCGATCTGCTGCACAGATTACGTAGGGATGTATGTAAGAGACAGAATATTACGAGAAAAGAATTGAAATACCTTTGTTGTTTTTTGATCCACGAGGTTATAACGCCATTCCAAGAATCTTGAACTAGGGAGAGTGCTATCAACAAATTTTTGATACATGAAAACTCATCAAGTACATGTAAAAAAAAGTGAGTGCGATCATTGTACAGGGATGAATTGCAGCGATGGTTTCCACTAAGGATGGTCGTGTTGCTAAGGTTCAATTTTGCTCGAAATAAAAAACAGATGCTAGTCAGTCCAATGCCCTTTTGGGTGTCCCTGGCCGCCATGTCATTACTGCTAGTTTCTTTCGTCTCCGTTCAGCAAATCCCACAATCCCGAATCACTCCCCGGAAAATAGCTTGTATTAGAGAAGCTATAATGAAGGAAAATTTGCTCCAGGACAACTGTTCGCTCCGTGGGGATGACTGTGTGTGTGTGTGTGTGTGTGTGTGCGTGTGATGCTTGAAAAGTCGCTCGCAACTACACTATTTTTTCTAGTTTGTTTTTCATTTCATGAGCTAACTTTGTGCACCTTGCGTTCCTCGTCTGGGTAAGAAAAAAACTAGCCTTGCACCCACCCTTATACATAAACATAGGTGATACTGAATAAATAGTATTGGATGCATGATTTCCGTGTTTCTACTTGAACAGATCGAGTATTATACTAGAGAAATTTGTAATGCCCACGCGATTTGGATTTACCGCTTGATTCAGCCTTTCTCATGCTTTTTTGATAGACTCGTTCGTTCTGCGGTACAACTGTTGCATTTCCTAGAGTAGAATTAAATGCGCAAATGACCTCTTCCTAACACAATATCATTGAAACTAATATATTCGCATGTATGGTAATTGACGGCTGAAGCATGAAATCCCAGTTGGAAGCGTTATGCCTGCAATGTCATTTGCACAAATGGGGGAGCAGATTTGTGTTCGGTAATTACACGCAACTCGATGCGTTCTCATCTCGGACTTCTCATTTACGCTATCGCTTCCTTCCCTCGGCTAAGCAGATATAATCATATTCGAGTATTCCCTGCTGATTCTCGAGTAATCTTGCCACTGCCTATAGAGTTTGTAGGGCAGGGCGGAGGTGACTTTCAAGCACGAACAGCAAGGCGACATGTCAGCAGGGCTTCATTGCGCAGTTCTGAACCGCTGACGAACTGCTCTCACTCTCTAATGACGCATTCGTAACGACATGATCTGCCTTGAATTGTCGCTAACAATTCCGCCAGGAAACTGCGCTTGCCACACAATGCACAGCCCAGCGCGCCTAGTGATGAATCCGCTTTGTATTCTGACTGGCATATCCATGAAAAGGACTCTGCATCAAGCCATGTTTCTGCAGAAAGACCTCTATGTTCTCTCGTGTTTCTAAATTGCCCTTTTCTCTCTGACATGAGCTCTCTCTGACGCTGAAGCGGAATCCTTGTTAGGCTATTGCCTTTTTTACCTAAAATGAAAACTGGTCATAAAAGCAATGCACAGAACATTCGAAATTTTTCAGCCAGGTCAAAAACATTTGCTATGACATCAAGCTTTGCTCTGTAAATCTTGGTGGTAGGGCGCGCCGTGGGAGAGGGGAGAACGACAGTTGCATATCAGTATGCAAGCGTTAATCAAAGGTGAAGCAGAGTCTTGTAGGGACTAATAGAAGGCTATAATCTGAGACATGTTGCGGCCCAGCTGTTCCTGAGGGAGTTGTTGCTTGACGGCCTGCAGGCCTCGAGTGCTCAAACAATACAGACGCTCCAGGAGGGCCAAATTTAGCCCGAATATATTGTTCTCCCTGAGCATATTTGTTGCCTATTCGACGTCCATGGTTTTCCTAACCCTACTTCACATTTTTCCCTTGTATCCCTACTGTCAAAGCTGAAATATCCTGTAGTTTAAAGTGATCATGAAGCTATATCGTGAAAATATTTAATGCATCAAATCACTGAGTAGTTCAAATACTTTTAGGAGAGAGGAAGTCCGTTAACCATATTCTAGATTGTCGAACATAGAAAGAACGCCGACTAAATATTTTCAAAATACGTTCTCTTTTCATGACAGTACCTTTACAATAATTCAAAGGATTCTTAGTAGCTGACAAAAATTCCTTGCATTGAAATCACGAAAAGATGTTGCATCGCGTAGTATTTTTTTGCGAATGAGGACGTTTCGAGTTGCCTTAGAGCAGTGATTGTCTGCCACTCGTGATATTGGAAATGACCTCTTCGAGGGCAATTTGTTGCTTTCTCGGCTCCGTAGAACGATAATAGTTTTATCAATTTATCGAACGTAAGTGTGATGCGATCAAAGACTGGGTATTGGTCCACGAAATGTAATTTCACAGACAAAACCCGATCGAGCACATTCCATTAGCCCGGGACAGCCTCGGCGCGTGTGCGGCGGCGGTGTCAGACGGGCTGAGACTTGCCCTCCTCTCCTTCCCCTCCTGCTGTTGCAGTCGCTGGTGCTGCTGCGTCCCACTTCTGATAGAACGCCACACTTTCTCCGTATTTACGTTTCGGTTGTCTAGGGTTCATTTTTACGCATCAAACTAGGGTTTGATGCCCTAGGGTTGTCTAGGGTTTCAATTTTCAGTAAAATTTCAATATTTTTTTATTGTATCATGTTCTTGTAAGTTACCTCACTGCATCTCTGACGATGTTTAAATTATTCAGTTTTTCTGCCACGTTAAGCTTTCGAGTAAGTAGTTGCTTATTAGTTGTGCAAATCCATCAGAGTTCCTCATGAATGGAATTCGATTATTCATTCTTTGCAGTTGCACATTAGCAAAAAATTTTCAGATTACATCAAGTGCAGGTTACGGCACATTTATGCGATCCCAATCTGATTTCATTAACGTTTCCTTCCGTTCCAGGATCCAGCTATTCGATATATGACTCGGATCCTTATCGTTCACTTCTTTTTCCACGTTGGATTTTAGCCACTACTTGGTCTTTTGTTACCTCGAGTGAATGACGCGTACCGTCGCGTTTATGCAGTTTTTCGTTTCATGCTCTTTATATTCAAGTCTGATATGCGAGTTGCAAGGATGTTAATTTTTACATTACGTGTGCGGCATTTTATCATTCCATTCAGAGCTAAAGTCATTGTTATTTATAATGTTGGCATGAACTACAGGAAGAGTAGCTCATTCATTCTAGCTCAGAATACCATCTCTTTGAAATTTATGCTTTGAATGAGCCACTATTTTCAGAACTTAATAAAATATTCCTTCAATGTTTTTGCACATGTCTTTGTCGTTTATATGAACAGCCTATGTTTCAGACCTCATTTTCCTGTAACATTTATCACTCTTGAGGCTTGGAAATTATTTTCGCGACTTCGTTCATTTCATTTATCTTGAATCAACTACTTAATGAAGTTACGATGCTATCATTCATTTCCCACTCAGAAAATGTATTTGATTTTGTTAGAGTTTCTTCTCCCATACCTCTTGAATTTTATTTTGTATGAATTCTAACTTATATATAAACTAATTGGAAAGAGTTTAAGGTAGATAAATTGTATCTTTTTCAAAAATAACCCTATTGCACTCCTGAGATATTTTTCATCATTTGAAATTAAGTTTTTTATTCTCACCAATCGCTTCTCCATTTGTTTGACCGTAATTCGTTCCTTTTAATATCTTCACTTTGCCTTACTGTCGTAGTTCATCTCATTTTTATCAATAACCTTCTATTTTCTAGTTTTGCCTGCCTTTTTCGCGGCTCGACTATTTCCATGTATTCCTCCAAATTCAACTGTTTATCATCAACGTCTATTATATATTCGCTCTGTAACAAATGTTTAATTTTATTGCAAAGATTTTGCGCATTTGCGGTATTTCTATATTCGTGCTAGTTTCAGTCGACAATTTTCTTTTGCACTCCAATGTTCGAGAATGCAAGTGAGAAATATATGGATGAGACAAGGCAGTCTACTTTGGCTATTTTTCTGTTCCATAACCACAACTGCACAGTTCATGCTACGTCTGAAACGTTAACCACATTCAATTCTAATCCGTGTAGATTATTATCGATCGTGAGTATGCGTCGTAACTTAATTTTTGCGCTTGGTAGTCTGCGTACGAATTCTGCTCAGTATTCGCGTACTATTCCTAAAACGAGATTCTCATTCAATTTTGGGAGGCCGCTAATGGACAAGCTTTGCATAGTTTCGGCCGTGTCTCCCTGTAGCTCAGCGTCAGTCCGTCGCACGCAAGTTGAAGGTTTCCTTCGCGTAACTTGAGATGGAATGGAAATCTGGGAATGTTTCTTCATGAATGCCGTAATAAATGTGAGGAAGAGTAGTTTATTTTTCATTTGAGATATTTCCTTAAATGTACCAATGTTAATTTTGACATGTCGCACTTTTTGCTTTTAAAGTAATTGAGTTCCAACGCAAATTTATCGGTTCTGGTGAAAAGCTTCATTTTGATGAGTACGTCTCCAGTGCATGAGTCATCAGTTACATCATTTGAAGGCAGTTATTAAGCTGACTCCACCCTACTGTTCCTCAGAAATCCTGGCAAAACTTTTCAGGCAGCAGTTTTTGAGATGTGCGTATTGAGATTTTCCAGTCGTTAAAATCTCGTCGTAGCGTGGCAACAATCATCACGCCACCCACTGCCTGCGAATATTCCACGATGTTCTTCTTTACACAAGAAGGGGTGGACTTGCACGAAATCTTGCATCGCTCCAACGGCATTTATTCACGCACTTTTCGTAATGTCCATAAAATTTCAAAGAACTAGTTGTTTGTTAAGGAGTTAGTCCAACGCAGAGCTGCAGCTCACTTTCTAAAGATTTCTAAACACAACTTTTATGAATTATCATTTCAACAGTTTCAATACGTTGGTGTTGACTTTAATTATTTCACACCCTTTCGTCGTTGGAATCGGCTTATACAACAACTTCTTACTTTCTTCACGAGCCTCTAGAACTGGCGTCAGCTGCCTGACGATATCCGTGCGTCTCAAACAACGATATGCTGGGCGTGCGGGCGTGAAGCTTGCACGGGAGCTTACCGTCGCTTCTTATTCGACAGTTAAAGTCTAGTAACCTCAGAGCGTCACCTAGAGGATGTCTGACGCTTAGATCACATTAACTGTGGGCTTCCTGACCTAATTTGTTGTCAGCCAGTTGTTTCTCCCCCCTCGCACCAAATGAGGGGACTTACAGCCCGCCTGATTTAGTACGCCGGAGCTTTTTCGTTCCGGTGAAGACTAACTGAATCTCGTCTAATGGCCTTCGTATCTTGCTGGTATTCGTAATAAAAGTCGCTAGCAGTGCTCACAATCAATGTCAAGTCTCACGCGATGCGTGTACCGGCGGAATCCTCTCATTGTTTGCGATTGTTTATCACCTCACAACCACGGCACCGCATACGCGTTAGTTGGTCGCCTGGAGAGCTGTTTTGCCTGATCGTTATTCAATTTCAATTTGGTTTAAGGCTAAAATTTCTGCCATTTATTACATACTTTACATCAAAGTCTAACGATTCATAATAGCAATTCAGTATTACTTTTGTAAGTTTCTTTAGTGCATTAACATTCATGAGAAAATTATACTTAGTTCAGAGTGTCGAGATATTTAGTGTCGATTGTAAGTATTTGAAGTTATGAAAAATAATCTTAGGTCCGAGTTCTAGATATTGAAATAAACTGGTTTTTAGTCTACGGATTTTCAAACATAGATTTAACTATCTCTAACTTCAACTCCACTCAGCATAATAATTTTAGGGTCTTCTGTGTAACTTTTCTCCAAATGAATTTTTAAGGTAATTTTCTCTTCTTGAATATCCATACGGCAATATAGGTAAGGTTCTTATTTCGTACACTGTGCTCTAGCCTTAAGTTAACATTATGGTGTTTTTTATTTTAAAAGATGCTACAATGCTTGTTTTTTATGAATTTTCATGAATTTATTACAATATTTTTCAAAAACTATTGAGTGACCCACCTAAATTTCTCATCTAAAATATTTTAGTCCTTTTAATTGCATTCTTTTTAATTTATTTACTTGCAGAAAAGCATTAAAATATTTTAATTTCTCATAACAACTGAACTTTAACGAAGTTGAAACTCATGCCACCCATGTTCAGCAAAAGTTTGTATCAAATTCTAAAGTACTTCGAATTATAATTCTTGAAAATCAGGCAGAGAAAGATCGGGTATCATCAAAGAATATGAATAGGTCCATCGCTAGAGCCCTTCGTTCAGTCACGCGTCCACGATGCATTGGACATGTTTTTTATGATTGCCTGTGAGTGAGGTGGGAAATCATAGAGCGCTGTGCATGAAGAGCAACAGGTAACCGCACACTGAACCAATTAGCGGCGCTAAGGGTAGGCTTGACAGGACTGATTCTCTGGAGTCTTTCATATCCTCACGTAACGCTTCTAAAGTTCAGAGCAAATTTTTTGCAACCTGGCATCTGAAGTCTTTTACTTAGCACGCTCACTGCCCTTTCCAGCTGGCTGTGCAATAAAAGCCTGTCTACAACTACCAGAGCGGATGAGTTCCGTCAGAAATTTTAGCAGGGTCAGGTACCATAATGAGAAATGACCCTGAAGCCCAAATTGCTCATGTGGTCGATAATGAGCCGAGCTTAGTGCTCGTTCACTTCCAGGTGCCCAGTACAAACCTCACTATCTCCGTAAAGAGTTCACAACTCCAATGAAGTTTCAAAATATTGAGCAACTTATCACCTTTCATCATCATACAAAAGTGCTCAGTTATAGGCTTTATCACCACGATCTTTTCTTCATATCAATTAAGAAAGTTGGGCTATGAAAGTTAATCAAACTGTTCTTTTGTATGCCACTCCGGGCCTTTACACGGGAGTGAGAGAAAGAGAGCGAGCTGGCACGTCACACCACAGCCAGCCTAGACTTGCACAAGAACCTCCCACCCTAACCGCCCTGCCAAGCATTCAAGATGTCGTCCAACATCTTCTCTATAATACTACTGGTCGATCCTCATCATTACCTGAACACCCTTGGAAATCCTCTGCAAACAGTGTGATCCCTCAGATTCCAGTACTCGTTCATAATGTCTATTGAGCCTTTGACCGAGCTTCATAAGTTATTCCGGACCAGCCTAACTGCTAGAATCAACAAAGTTAACGTGAGTGAGAGCAAATGGACATGTTTCCAGTACAATACTTAGACATAACTGCATTATGAGCCACCCATCGATATTGTCATTAGTGTGTCATGCTGTTGCTAACATACAAAATTTACAGCCTGGCTAGAATAAGCGCTAGACAAGATCATCGAAGCAAATGAGATTGTATCTGCAGCCAGAGTAGCGTGGAGCAAGTGCGACCCAAGACACTTGGCATCGGAAGGACTGCGCTGTTTTGGCACCCAGAAAAGCGGTTGGTTTGCGCAGCACCGCTGCCCTGACTGCATGTGTATCGGCGGTGAGGCCAGAGAGCAAACAGCGGCCAGTGCTTGCGTTGAGGTGCCTCTGGTCTCGTCCAGGCCCTCGTGCCATCTCTACAGCCTGCCTACCAATAATCGAAGGGCGGGACAGAAGAGCTCTCTGGTTGGTGGCATCGATTGCCAGGAGGAGGGACCAGCGATCCAGGCACCAGACGAGGGAGGTATTCAGTGCCACCAGCATCCAAAGAGCTGCCACCAAAATGGACCTGAGGGCACTCTCGCGATCACGCTCTTTTCATGTATGTTGCTTCGCATACACGGCTATGATCCTTCTTTTCACAGGATGTCATGAAGCTCCTGTGAGTGGTGCACTTCCTGCCTCCGTCGATGAGCCTTGAAACGTGTTCTTTTTACTTTTTCCTTTGAAAAATTCGATGATAAGATTTGTTTTTAGAGCCTCTGGCCTCGATATCGCTGGCTGATATCAAACATTCTCTTGGGCATCGCACGGACGTGTGATGCTTAGCTCATTCATAGCGCCACGCTACAAAGAGAGAGCTTATGACCAGTCCCCATATCTCTCAAGCTCTTTCGCGAAATAAGTGATTACTAAGCCTTCGTCTGATGCTTGCGGATCGCAATAATTCATACTAATCTGAGAAACATTTTATGAAGAATTTTAAAATCTTTTTTATTTTTATCAATCGTTTTAAATAAAAGACAGCTGGCATGTGATCTAGTGAGAATTACTTGTTCTGTACTTTTTTCAGGAAATTCAGTTGAACTTCGATGAAAAATATTTTTTAACCGGTTCATGAATCGTACTTATTTCAGCCTCACGATAAACTATATCTTCAAAAACAAGCATCGCTGCATCTTGCTAACGAACATCGCAAAAATTCAGATTCTGAATTCACTGAATTCAAGTGCAGTTACACAATTGCATTTGCAATTGGGGACCTGCATAGCTGATGCAAGTCATACTGACGCCAATGCAAACTTAACCATAACTTGAGTAGCTGCGTTAGTAGTTGAACACCGGCGTCCATCTCTACAGGTCGGTGACCTCATATTTGTANTTTATGATTAAAAATGGTTTTCAAAGGAGACTTCTAAATAAATCTGGCCTTCTGTCAGCCACATTCATTCGATAATACGTCTGCAATCTGATGATGTAGTTTAATACAACTTTTTGTAGCGACCGCGTGTCGATATCTTCAGTCGATTTTTTACTTTCATTCACGTGCTTGACTACATGGAAAATGTTGCAACGTTATTTGATCTGTATCATTGATTGACTCTGAACATTTTCCTTTTAAGAAATTAAATAGTTGAACTTCCTGGATTGCGCGCGTTGCATGCGTTGTTTTTTCAAACACTTCGAAGCCCTTTTTTCATCCTAATGAAACATATGTGCATTTACATCAGGTATTTTCTTTTATCTGCAATGAATTCATTGGCAACTAGAAGAAATATGGTAAGCTCACTAAGAACATTTTTTGAGTGATGCCTTGATGAAGAACTAACTACATTTACAATTCAGAATTTAAGGCACTATTTTGCTTAACATTGTAGCTTAATTCATGTTAGATAATCTTGGAGTATACCGTATTTTACAAAACTTTTATTTGGAGCATACATTACTATAAGAATAGCGGTTCTATCCACCGAATGAAGTAGAAAAAACAGCGTGAACAAAAATACATGCAGATCTACGGAAACATTATCTACGAACGGGAAACATAAACATCTGAGAGATCGTTGACTTCTTTTTTCCGTGGCGTTGTTCTTGAGCAGAGTAAACTTTCGTTGATGAACCCTTCTGAAATGATCACAGCTTCAATCGATCAATGAATAGATGAAATAATCTCAACGAAAAATTATCAATTGATGGAAAACTAAGCAACTTCTGCATCAAAAAAATCTCGGCAAATCTTGCGACTGCAGAGCGCACTTACAGTTGACATGAGTATTACGAGAGCGAAAAGTAGCGTTTTTAAAGAGGAAGCAACTTAGAGAAGGTGCCAGTGCAAATGACTGCTGGAAGCAAAGCGCTCTATCGGCTTCAAGGCAAGTCCTTACACTTCACATGCGACTCAGCTGCCCTCTGAGCGAGACATGACTGCTCTATTTACGGTGGCCTTTAAATGAGCAGCCTCACCATCGGGTTACCGGGCAACTTTGGACGTCTTTAAAGACGTTCAGCTGATCGCAGCTAACCCTAGGTCAGTTCAGATTTTTAACCGGAAACTTTTTTTTAGATTTACGCCATCTCTGTATTTTTAACGCTTAGAAGTAGTTGAATTGCTTTGCGTGGTAAGGTTGTAACATCTATTGAAATTCTTATAATGCGGGGGTGGATTTCAACATTGTTTCTATTTTCGTCTATTTGTTTTATCAAACATAAATTTAAAGTTATTCGAGGTGAAAAATTTCTGTCCACGCATATACATATGTATGTATATTTGTAAATCGCGTAAAAATATTTTCTTCGGGTTAATCGATAATACGCTTCAAGAAAACGCTTCAAGGGATTTTTTTTTTAAATATTTAGAACACATCTCGCCAGTGAACTTTAATTCTTCATTATTAGTTTTTAAAATGACGCTTGCAATACAATACTTCCTTCAGGGGGCAGAGAGTAACCTTCGCCGTTTGCATGCACATGGTCCTGTGTACATCACACCTGTGCATAGATTCCATATTTTCTACAGTCCATACTAAATGTTTTAGTCTCATCGCTCTCTTTGGAACACATTTTATGGAGGTATAGGGCTTGATCTGCACATGTTTATTTTTAAATTATGCTTTGCTGGATGTTGCTGGCACAATTATGGTTTGTAATGTAGTAAACTTATATAATTCAGCTCTAATAAGTCAATTTTTATCAATAATTTTCCTATACTTCAAATATCAATTAACCAGTGTCGGTATTATAAATTCATGCCGATCAGAGCGACTGCGTATCATTTCTGTCAGTGCAATAGTCACGTTAATACCGTCGGTACTACTACATCTACAGTGCCTGTGCTTTTACATACACTCACCAAGATTATCTTACCGTTCCGGTTGATGTCATTGTTGTCTACCTTCCAAAAGTACTATGACCGTCTCAGTTGTATCGATATACACTGCTTTCGATAATAATGTAGGTCACACTAAGTAAAATTATTACTAAAGTGTACAGTGCTGTGAGAATGATTATCTCTCAGTGCTCCACCTCATGAAATTTTGCTAACTTACATGTCACCATAAACGGGGCTTTTGGTTTTCTACGTACGTCGTGTGCAGAGCTGAGGCCAAGGGAATATGAAGCTTTAGTTCAAACGACTCGCTTGATGGTATGACGTTTACAATTTATCGTACATTGTATTTCAAATCGGTTTCGGGCGCTGTGTATTACTGGAAAATGAGGCCTAGCATCATGTTTAGTGGAACGTTGTACCCATTGAGCTATTTTAGAAAACAAATACATGGGTTGTCTCGAATTACTTGTCAGCGATGTTACATTTTTTTTTGTTTATTGTAGGGAATTATGACGTCAAACAAAAACATATCAGGTTGCACTTCATGCCTCTCAGTTTATATAGATTAATTTTAAAAAATCAGAGCGAATGTTTCGTACTAATGCTGCACTACAACGAGGTTTTCTTCTTGTCTTTCATTTTTATGATCACTGAAGAAAGAAGAAACGAACGAAAATGCCAAACATTAAACAACAAAGCTAGCTGACGGGGTCTGTACTGCGACATGACACCTGAAAGAGGTGTGGAAATTCTCCATTTCATATTTCATTTCATTCTCCATTTCATTTTCGTTGATGTAGATTCATAGTTTGAAAATTTCCATCGTTGTGCAAGGAAATTCCGTCGTTTTATCGTGCTATTGTAATTACAGTAGAAGGAAAGAAAAACTATATATGTGTATTTTTCAATTTATTGTGTTCTCATATTTAGCTTACCTTTCAGTCCGTATTCTAAGGCTAAAAGTTACGTTAAATAAGCCTAAATAATATTCTTCTAAAATTATTCCTTCGAGAAACTTGACAAAAATTTTACTCTGTTGTTTTGAGTTGTGATGCTGTAAGTGAAGAAGTATTAAAAATAATTTCCTGCATGCAGGTCATTATCTGAGATATTACTCGTTCATTCTGAGTGTGTCTTGGTTACAATTCTCCATAAAAATATCAGCATTGTATTTTGTGATACTTCGTCCTACTGCAACAATTAAAACCTGAATTTGCTTCCTCTCCGTAAACACTTACTGTGAGGTCCCGAGTAACCCTCGGCAGCGCGGTTTCAGCGCGAATTTGGGTCCACAAACACATTTCATGCAGAGTGATGCATCAAGGGTCCATATTTTCTGCAGTAAAATCTTTTCACGGGACATTATTTTCAGTTAGGGTCCTTAGCAATCAGAATTATTTTCATACAGGTTTACCTTGCATCAAGTTGCTGTCACTTACACTTGTTTCAATTGAACCTCTTTTCCAATACAGCCCTAGTTTTAAACGCAATGGGTTGCAAATTTTGTTAGTTTAAGTTTTAAAAGCGTAATGTCAGACGCAGTTATTTTAATAGAAGGAATTTAAGGAAGAGTAATTTTGAAAGCTTTAATTCTAAATGGCTCGAAGATATGACTTTTACAGTTCATCATGAAAGCTTTAATATCCATTACATGACTAAGGCCAAAGTTAGCACTAGTTTAGGTCACAGGAAACGTAACTTAATTAGCCGTTTTAAGTTCATTTAAGCGGGAGATACTCAGTTGAAAATGTTCTAAGCTACAGTGACTATTATTTGAACCGCTTAAAATCCTTGCTTCTAATTTCACCCATTATATCTCTAGAAAATTAGTAGAACGATCTTTAAAACGAGTTTTTTCTGCATTATTCCTTAAATCTCAGGCAAATTATTATTTTAAAAATTATTCCCGTACTCATTCTGCGTTGACGATTTTTGGCCTCCTAAATTTGTATTGCTTGATGCACAGGCTTAATTATTTCTATTTTAACACACTTTCCAGGTGGGCGTACCGAACGCAATTACGTTTGCTGTACGAGTATGCCACTCAATTTGGCGAGCGTTTCGCACGTGCTATACGTTATGACATTAAAAGATTCCTTCACGAGGGTAAAGCGTAGCCAGATCAGCGTCACCAACAGCCATTTGACCGTGTCACCACTACTAAAGAAATGACGTCCCCACTACCAAAGAAATGACGTCCTCACTACTAAAGAAATGACGTCCCCACTACTAAAGAAATGACGTCCCCACTACTAAAGAAATGACGTCCCCACTGCTAAAGAAATGACGTCCCCACTGCTAAAACAATGACGTCACCATCAGCAATGTGACGACGTCACCACTAGCCATGTGACGACGTCACCACTAGCCATGTGACGACGTCACCACTAGCCATGTGACGACGTCATCATTAGCCATGTGACGTCACTACAGGCCATATCGTCTCAAAAGAAACAAGTTCACAGCACCATGCCGCGATCCATCCACTTGAAGGCACCGCTACGACCGCCTCTGCGGCTGTTGCTGTTGGTGTTTCAGCTGTTGCTTTTGTTTCTGCTGCTGCTGCTGTTTCTGTTGCGGTTATTTCTATTGCGAGTGTTTCTATTGCGGGTGTTTCTATTGCGGGTGTTTCTATTGCGGCTGTTGTTTCTATTGCGGCTATTGTTTCTATTGCGGCTGTTGTTTCTATTGCGGCTGTTGTTTC
>VOMN01135128.1:0-27948 GCA_014899125.1 Orchestia grillus | reverse complement strand
CTGACACTATCTTGTGCATGCATTCGAGATTAAAAAATCTGTCATCTTCTCTATAAAACAAAATTCTTAAAAAAATATTCTCCTCATTATTTCATACGCAGTGATGGTTCTTCTTATTATTTAAATTTCTCGAAGAATAGATTACGTAGAGGGAAAACATAATCGTAAAACGTTTTTCTTAGTTACTCTATGAATAAATAGAGCAATCCAATGCACAAAAAATAATGGATAATTTTATACAAGTCTCGTTTTCGATACTACTTTATAGAATCAATCCTCATTAAAATTCATCGAATTTTCAGGTATGTGAGCCGCATTGACAGCGTCGACAACGGAGTGAAGCAGCGCTTGGTCAACCATCTCGGTCAGTGTGTCTCCGGCCTGCAGACGATGACTCCTGCAGGGTTTGCCGCGATGGCAGGAGTGCCACTCCCAGCTAACCCTGCTCCTCACGTCAGGCCTCCGTTCCCGCCACAGCAGACAATTTACGACGAACCAAAAGGTGGCCACGCTCGAGCACTCCAGAATTTGATCCTGGCGAGGGCTGAAGCTGCGCGAAATGTGACTCTGCCTCCCAACATGATGCCCAAGATTTCAAATTTGCGACATGTGGGTCCTTCTGACAAGCCGAAACCATCGCTGCCAACGTCCACGCCCGACGTCTCTCCACCGACGTTATCTTCATCTCTTCCGGCAACGCCTCAGTCTGCTAAACTGTCGCCCAACTCTTCGGTGTCGTTATCGCCAGACGCTGAGAGTCAGTCACCGAAGAATCAACCTTCTAAATCTTTGCTGCAAAGCGATAAATTATATCCAGTGAAATTACCGATTCGTCCTAGTCATCCAAGCATCCAGATGAAACTAGAAGAACCCGTTTTAGGTCATTTATTTTCAGGATCAAATCGTTCAGCATTCACAGCTGTGAAAAACTTTTCTCAGCAAAATAAAACAGAAGTTCCTTCTGCTTCTTTTTCTTCGTCTCATTCTTCTTCTTCTTCTCAACAATATACCAACGAATCCTCTTCTTTCATAGCGAATCCCACAAAGTATAAACTTATTCCTGAAGGAATCGTAGCTCCAACAGCCCGTCGCCTGGCTCCTCCAGTGACCAACGAAACCAAGTTCGCTCTTCAGAAACGTTTGTCTCTTCAAATTAAGGAGGAGCCTCGGACGAACATCGTAGCATCACATATCAGAGAAACCAACTCTGAAGCTCAAAAACGATATTCGTCCTTTGGTAATGCTGCAAATTCTACACCCTCTGAATTTCCTCAAGGTCTAGTTCCAACATATCGTAAGCGAAGTCTAGATTCTTTAGTAGAAGAGAACCGCCAGTGCAAGAAGGTGAAAATTGAAGTCCTGCGAGATGCATCAGCTAGTTGTCCTGGTCCCATTGGGCAGCTAGGATTGAACAATAATAATAATTGTTATGATAATAACGTCATCAATAGAAGTAATAACAATAATATAGTAAAAAATATTAACAATGTCATAAATAATCATGTTTTTCTCGAACATCAACGCCAAAATATTGTTAGAAACGGCGTTCAAGAAGAAAAAGACATGTGGCGGCCTTGGTGAGTAGCTGCAGTTCTACGATAGTGAAATCATGTGGAGTCTTCCTTTGAAAATTTGAACCAGTAATATTGACAGAAACAATTATTTTCTCACTCTTTGATTCGATTCTGTTCCCTTGAGTGCAAGTCTATTTTCTCAACTCTTTCAATATTTTACTATTGCGCCGAGCGGTATTATAAATTGAAACCGTGATTTCTCAATTATTCGTGCAAGCTACAGTGGTTTGGGCTCGTTGAACGAGATTATTAATACGAAGTTGAGTTATAAATAACTTTTGCTTAGAAAGAAAGACGTCAAGATGTTTCACAGTTTGCTCAACTTCAACAGGAAATTGTTTCCTTAGAAAGAGCGATGGCTTATCATTTTCACATCACCAGTTAATTAGCGCACATCATAAATGAACCAAAATTTAAGTTGTGCTGGGCGCATAATTATCTGTTTATGCTTTTTAACTATTTTGTTGCATGAGACTAATCTTCTAGCTTCCTTGTATCGTCGATCTACATCCAGCGTAAAATCTTTCCTAAATGAAACGTGGTAATTATTATACACTTCATACCCGTCTCGAGATTAGTTCTGGAGTTAATCAATTCTTCCCATAATCTTAATATCACTTCTTGCAATCACATCGAATCCGTATTGTTTCATATCAGGAATGTACATTTCTTTCTCTCGACAACTTTTGCATCATGTTTGCGTGTGTCTTTGTCGTGTACAATTTTGTCGTCTTACGTAACGTTGCTAAGTTGAAAGGCATTGTTCAAAATAAACGTTCAGAAAGTTTCTCGGAGTTTTATTCTTTGTTAGACTTGAACTTATCCTTTGACAGGTAAGACAAAGAAAACTTGTTTTTACGTTATTAAATTTCAGGGTTATTTTAAATTTCATTCTTAGCTACATATTTTAAAAAAGTATCATTGAATTCGTTGCGTGTACGTTTCAAAATTCATTTGAAATTTGTGAAATTTGGTGAATTATGATCATTCGTAACTATGTAAGATAAAATATATCGAAGATTTGAATTACAAAATAGGTTTAGATCAGATTTCTATTCCATGAGATTTGTAAATTCTGAATATCAAGTTTAAAATTTTGAAGTATAGATACTTATCGCAACATACGGATACCACTACTATAGACTACTATTGCAACGTATAAAACTTAAGCTAGATTAAATTAGATTTCATTCCATGTTTTGCCATAGTTGCAAGTGCTGTCAACTTTCCCGAGCACTCATTATCAGACATTTTTTTTAATTCAAAAGGTGTCAACAAAAACGAAATGTAATTTTAAAAAATCCAACCAGCCAATTTTTCCCACGCTGCCAATTTATTTCCGTTATTCGCAGGTGATAAATTCGAGATTATCCTTGTTCTCATAGTCAATCGTTGGTCAGGCGGCCATGCGGTAACATTACTCTCAGTGATGAGAACTTCAACAGAACCGTTTGAAAAGGTGTGATAAAATTTGTCGTATTTCTTTTCAGAAGTTTTTTTGCAGTTACGTACGAATTTGTTTCGAAGTCCACCCCGTTTCAAACCAGATATTGTTCGGCTGACGCTGCGAAGTAAATCAAAAAACCATCAGTGAAGAGCTCGGCTCGTTAGACTTGACACAATGCAAGTACGGGAATCAGAGAATAAATAATACAGGTCTCAGCGGGCTAACCAAGTAGCGCTTCATACGCATCTAGAGCGCTAGATCGGTTCCTTCAAGCAGCCACTCTACAGTATTCCCCTCATAAAGCGGAATACACTAGAGCGAACATCACATAACCTGGGAAATAGGGCTGTTCTTTGTGAGAACCGATCTCGCGTTCTATTCGGAAGACAACTGTCCCAGTCTAACATCTTTGCCATGGCATCAAAAATTACTCCCAGCAGTTTTAATTGATTATTTTATAAATTCCTCGATGAGGCGACGAAAAACTTAGAATGGAGTGATCGGTAGGTTTGCTCAGAGGCTGGAGCTGGTCCAATGTTGCAATCTTCAACCGAGCTGTCGATTGGTGAGCAATGCTTATTCGAAAGTGGCCGCAGATCACTGGTGAATAACTGACCATAATCTTAAGATATGAATATCCTATCTTCGAAGCTTAAATACTGTTTGAAACACCGCATAAGATTAACTTGCTATCAAAAAAAGGATAATTTTTCCTAATATCAAGCAATAAACCATGTCCTTCTACGAATATATACACACCGCCCTTTCATTCAATAATAACGCACCACAAGATAGGTTTTAATATATTTCATGCCAGCTTCACAACAGTGAAGCTCTTGAAATGCGATTCATAATTGCAACACTCAGTGCAATAAAAATAAATGTTCTTAAAGCGTTCCCGAGAGATAAAATATATATGAGAGCTAAGCTCTTGAACACATATTCTTGGTAACGAGTTGTTCAACAACTAAGTGAGCTTACTAGGAGAAGAAAGCTAGAAATTACGATGAAAGTCACTTTGCGTCTTTCTACAGTATTTCACTCCAACCCGCCGCGTGATTTTTTCAGATATCAGATCCGTGCAAAACTGTTGACTCTTGCGAGTAAGATTTTTAAGCTTTGAACTAACCTGACCAGTAAGTGCTTTTACCACGACGATAAGGCACTCGCTCTACCAACTCACAGCGCGTTGTCTGGTCCGGTAATCCGATTCCGTTACAGGAATTTTCCTGGAGAGATGAGTGGTCAGAAACGAGGGGATAAACATTCCAGCAAGCTTTTTTTCAGTCTTTCTGCGGAAGTCCAGCGCTGCACTTTGTAAAATAGGAACAAACCTTTTGAATAGAAAAGATAAACAAATCCTATTTTGCTGAGGACAGATTAGTGTCATTTTTGCTTTCAGAGCTTCACAATTCCTCTTTTTGCATTCTCTTGCTAATAGGAAATTGTCACTGCTGAATCGCATTCGAATACCTAGAGTCAACTAAAATTTCTCTATTCATTAAGTTTGAAAAACTCAGCGTAAGAGACTAAGTTCATAAATGAAATGGTTACACTTAATTATTATCAGTTGAATTTCTTCAGATTTTGTCCCTGAAGAACATATTTCTAATGTAAAATAAAACTTTCAAACAACTCTTGGTGACATTTCCAGCAAATTCCTCGAGAGCCGTTGGCCCTGTTTCTAATCGTGCATAATCTTCAGTAATACATAAAATGCTGGTGTTTGTGAAGTTTCTGATTAAATACCTGAGGAATTGATGACCTAAAACTGTTAGAAATCAGGCTTTCTTTCAAACTGAGACGTGTATAATACTGGATTGTAACGTAGAATTAGAAAATTTTTCTTGAAAAAAAATTGGAAACCCTTTTTCGAGCAGAAATGTAAATTTTGTTTAATTTTAAGAGTCTTAAAACACACAAGGAAAGAATTGACGTTCCACAGCGATGTACTCGTAGCTTCAGCCAAAAAGAGTTCATGATCTGCGCTCACGATAATTATAATTAATCGCATTTGAAGTTGAAAACTAGTTTCTGATACTTTATGAAGGAAAATCATTGAAGACAATTTTTTCACGCGTTACTTATTCACTGACACAAGAATTGTATGAGACTGAAGAAAAACATATTTGAGCTATCACAAACTTCATAAACTTTGAAGCAAACAGTCGTGCGATGAAGTCATAATTAGCTCGTCTAGAAAGCTCTCGAGCCGTTCAATTTCTCCAAGCTTAGGCTCCGCATGACCTTTGATTTTGAGGACTTTTTTTTAACTCCAGAGACTCACTTCTTAGCACCTATACACAATTCACAGAAGATAATCGCGATACGAAATGCCCAAATAAATTTTAAGTGAGAAAATGATACTCCAATACATTAAGATAATTATGTATTTGTCCCAGTTGAATTGAACTTCATACCGGATTTAACAGAAAGTGAAGCTTATTCACTGACTATAATAACTGCCGTGATGCTAGTGAGGAATTCGAGTATCACTTCACTACTACTTTTTTAATTTATTTGAGCTTTAGTTTCAAACGTTCAATAAAAGATAGCATCTGCGCAAGTCCCTGGTTACTCTAGAAAAGAACACAGCACTCGATGTTCCAATTTGCATCATGAACAGCATAATGGTATTTCCTTCGGCGTTGAATTATATTAACGGAATCACCTCCAGATACATGATAATGATGTTCAAGAATAGGCTCGTACATGAGTACAAATAATATCAGAAAACAACTAAGCCGTACGTAAACTATGACAATTGTGTGCTCATTTTTTGACCACTGAACTTGTGACAGAGTAAAGCTACCAGCTTTAATAACGAGACTTGTGAACCAAGGCGATGAAACATCGTGTAGTTGTGCTGCTCAGAAACAGAGCAACGATGTATTTTTTCATAAAATTTTGCGCTGAAGAGCCAGTCTTGAACTATCTTGCCACGATCATCAATTATGTATAATTATTTGTAAGGCGGGAACAGAGAACCGCCTTTAATTGATCACCGACCCTGGAGTCATGAGAGCGATCAAATTGTCTTTCAACGCTGAACTAAAAAGGGCGACATTTTTCTGTGTGCTTTTGAATTAGTATTATTGAGTAGTTATGCACTAAGTATATTCGAAAGAAAAAAAGTAATGAAATTTCTTCATCGTTCACATTTTGTTCGAAGGACCAGCATGAATTTTGCACAAACCCAATATGTCTGGTGAGAGGATAAAAATACGATGAAAAGACCTAAGCGGTGTTGTAGTTTTTGGTAGTTTTGTTAATTAAGCGAAAGAATCGCGAGTGAATTATGCCAAGGTCATTGCAATTAAGAGAGCTTGAATACATTTGACAGTGAATAATGGTCTGAATATACGGAAATATGAAAATAAATTTCTGACGATGATCGTATGAAATCATTTTCGAATTGCCACCGCGAGCGTTGGACTCGCACTTCGTTAGTATCTATCACACGAATGGAAGTCGGGCCCCTCAGGGGGCATAGGATAGGCCATAGGCAATAGAGGTAGGTTAGTTAGGTTTGCCTATCCTATGCTATGGGGACTAGCGCCCACAGGGGAGTACTGCTAGGGTACCTCAGCTTTAGATAGGCCTACGGGACTTCTGTCTTTCGTGCCCACTTTGCTTCCTTCCGTTTTCATTCCTTCTTCGCTATTTCTTATTTGTCTTTTCTTGCTCTTCCTTCTTAACTTGCTGTTTCTATGCGCAGGGGATCTTGTGTGGGAACACACCCTGTGCATAGAATCCCCGTTCTCCTAAGTCCATACTAAATGGTCCCTACTCTTTCGGTGCGAAATAGACTGAGTTTCTGAAGCGCTGCTTTCACTACCACTACAACTATAACTATGGAAGTCGGCGGTTTTGAAAACCTGGCCAACTTTCTGCCGATTCAATGTCTTCAGTCTCTGCTCAATGCATATTGAGCAATTTCTGAAGTTCCAGTGCCTTCAGTGACTGCTCGATATGTATGAGGTGAAGTTTCAGCTTATCCGTTACCTGCATTCGACCACAATCCAAGGAATATCAGACAAGTATTTCATCGACACAACCTCAAATGGCAGCCAACGAGTTAGATGTCAAACACGTTGTGCATTTCCCTCAATTTTATCGAAACAGGATATGTGTGTGAGACTGAACTTATTAATAGTATATGAAACTGAGATACGAAGCAATGTGCGGTTAAGCACTCGAGCACAATAAAAAAAACGATACTAGACTTTAGATTTTTTCCACCTTGCCCTCGTTTGGGATGATGAATTGTTAGTTGAATTAGTAACCTAATGATATTTTGTTCATACTCTCTGTCAACTTTATCTCAAGTTTCTTTTATAAACTGAACCCAATGAGAAGGGGAATGAATTTCTTTCTTTAACAAAAATTGCAATAAGAACTCTAGCTCTCAAAATAGATGAGACGTTTGGCGACAGCGTGCTGAAGCAAAACCATACGAAGCTCATTTTCCATCACTTCCATTTTCATGCCTCCCACGGTAAAAAAAATTAGGAGGAAAGGACATTTTGGAGGAGGAAATGTAGGAGTTGAGTTCAAAAGGCTAAATAGGTGAAAAGCCTTCAGGAGATGGGCATTTAGGAGAGAGTCGAGTTTTTTCCGTTTCCAAAGATGCCTCCTGCAGCAACGAAGTCCTGCGTCTGCAACAGGATGATGACGAAGCCCAGGAGGGAGTTCAGCACCTGCGGAAATTTTGCAATAATGTTACGGAAATGCCTGACCACGATTTTTTTCTGTGCGCTCCTAAATGTGTGTCTAAGTTGCAGTCGATACTCTTGCGTATTTAATTTTGTTTCGAGAAGTAAATGTTCTCGCATAAAAATTTCTGTGAAATGCTATTCAGCTTGCCATAAGGTTGACAAAATTCTTTGGGAATGTCTTATAGCATATTTGATCAAAAAAGATTTAAGTTCGTTGGTGTAAACACCCGGTACATTACCTTTCAAAATCCTGAATACTTTAGATAAAAAAATTTAAATGGAAATAAAGGTATTCTGCAGAATCACTTTCTCTCACTTCAAAACTCATCATTATTACAAAAAAATCATGATCATTCAGTTCTCTGACTAAACTGTAAATTTTCAGACTGGTATAACTGCAATTGTTTCAGGCTGGTATAACTGCAATTGTTTCAGGCTGGCATGTGTCACTGAGAGAAGTGGAGTCTGTGTGTCCTACACATCGCTGTAGGGATGATGGGTAGAAGGTTTAGTTAATTCAGAAGAGAGAGTTTCAGTTTCATTGCCTCTCGTACTCTGTAAAACTTTTTTAGACGCCTTTATTTCACATCGTAACCCTGAGGGTTCGATTTTTATTTAAACACTGATTGCTCACAAAAGTATAATGATGATAAAGCTTCAGTTTATAGACAGCTTACTGCGAACAATACGCCTGTTTGAAAAATTGCACGTATCCGTGATGTAGGTTTTTGGTTCCACATCAAAACGATTCAATATTTACACAAACACTGATTGCATGCAAGAAGAGGTCGATGATTAAGCTTCATTTTATAGACAATTCCCTGCAACCTAGGCATCTGTTGAAAGAACTGTACGAATCCGTGAGACCAAGTGTTTTTACTTCTGTGTCATACTGAGGCTCTAAACTGTAAGATCATTGGCCCACGACATGAGGGGCTAAATACAGAGGGTGCTGAAAAACGGCTGCAAACTTAGACAGGAGTCAGCGACGCGTAAAATAAATATTTTTTCACGAATACGAAATATTTAAAACCTTCTTAGTTTCGTGGCACTGAGGATTAAAATTTTACCTTGATGCGCAGTTAATAAGATTCCCGTTTCTAGGAAATAGCATAACGGCAAACGAAACGAATGTCAGAGAAACAGTTATTTTCTCAAACAAACTTCTCAAAAAGTTATCAAAATGTTTGTTTTTCCCAACATTCCAACGCTTCTAGTATTGCCATTGGTCGTGCCGTAAGCCAGATTCATATTCACCATTTCGTCATTCGACAAACGTGGTCTACAATGCGTCGCAGCGCGAACTGATTCGTAAATACAAAGCAATCTTTGCTGTCAGACTTCAAGGTACAATTTAATTTGATATCTACTATTTAAAGGCATGTAAATATGACAAAATAGGAATGAAGGTGAAATTTAAACTTCAGTTTATTGAAAAATGAAGAGTTCTCTAATATTTGGGATTCCTAAAATTGTGTTTCTTTTGTAAATCCCAGCTTATTGTCAAAGTTTGTACTTGTAATTCTTAAGCACCCTGTATTTAGGTCTGCGTTTGTAAGAAGTGCACGTCACCGTGACGAAGGAGCTGAGGTTCAGGGTGTACACGCCCCCCATGGAGACGGGCGCCATCTTGAGCAGCTGCGTCTGCACGCGCTGCAGCTGCGGCACAGGACAGTCAGAGCCGTGAACGCGGTGGGCGTTGTCGAGGGGTCATTGAAGATCAAATTATATAACATGTTATTATTCATTTTTTTTAAGGATGATTTAAGGAGGAAGTTTTTCTTAGAAACGTTTAATTTTTCCTTAACTTTCGAGTTGCTTTGCCCCGCCTGTTTTCAAGGGAACGATGTTTCAAAAGTGCATCAGATAATTTTCACTTTCTCTCGCATTTATGAAATTTCGTTCCCTTGACAACGAATTCAGCATAACGATTCAAAAACCTAGGAAAATTAAACTATTCCGAGATGAAGTTTCTCAAATCGTCCTTCATAATAGTGACAATACTATACAAAGGTTATGTTGTACTAACACACCTTAGACACCTTTTCTTCATTTCTTAATAAATATCATGAACCAAATCAAATAATTCATTTACCTTAGTATGAATGAATCGTCACTACAATACTGCGGAAAAACCCTTTATTTAAGTACTGAGAGAAGAGTTTCAAATTTCTGCCTCGCTTTATTACTGGAGTGTGCACGGTTACAAACAAGCGCAGGCCTACGAGCAAGCCTCAATGCATCAAATGATCAGCCTTTTAGTATTACATGGATTGATGGATAGATAGATTTATAGATCGATTGACAGTTAGGTACACGGATAGGTAAATAGATTGACCAGTAGACCGATGCCGTCAAAAATGATGCTAAATCTCACGTGAAATAGTTAGCTTTCTGTATCACTGATTCGGACCTCCTGATCTGTCTCGTTGGTTAGGGATATGAACACAAATATCTGGACACGAAAATTTTCTAATATTTTATTCCTTTCATGGGATAATCAATGGTTATCCACCCTCAAAAAAAAAAAATCTATCAGCTTTGTGTATGTTATACGTATCGGGGAAATAGATGTATTTTTTCAAATATTAAATTCCCAAGTTACCGCTTTGTGAATAATTGAAAAACTTCTGTTGAGAAATTATATAAATAGTTAATGCATTGGAGTTTTTGTACCCTATGAAGAAGAGCTGCAGAGTCTCAAACTGGCTGAACAAATTCGGAAGCGAGCTTTACAAAGTTGGGTATGAATTAGAATCAGTATGGGAGAGCGATAACTTGCTTCCAGGCACCGATGGAGACTTGAGATTTTGTGTTTGAACTAAATTTTGAAAAAATACATACTTTCGAATACTCTAGGGCAATTAGTGAAGTGCATACATGGAAAATAAAATATAGGAACAAGCTGTGCTGCATCAATAAAACGTGTTTCAGTTTTTACCTGCCATTTGAGCTGATCGTCTCTCACCCCAAGAGTAGCAGCGTTGATGCGACATGAAAGCCGGTTTATCTGAAAAATATTCATTTTCCATTTTCGCTGTATAATGAAATGAAACTCAGGCGAACATACATGAAATTAATTTTAAATTCAAAGTATCTGTTCGTTTGCACAGAAACTATTTTCGGAGGGAAAGTCTTAACAATTTTTCTCACTAAATTCAGAGTAATTTTTGGTAAGTAGATGCTGATAAAATGAAATTCTAAGCAAAACTCTCTCTGTATGATCTCCTCGTGCATCTGATATCAACATAATCGAAAACTTTGGCATCTCGTAAGAATTCAACAACGTTTTAACAATTTCGAAGGAAGGCTTTATGCGTGTGTTCGTAAATAGTATTTCCACTGTATTTTTTGAATTCAATGATGAGTGTTCGGCACCTGTAATAATTTGAACCCTGATGTATTTTAAAGTTTCATGATCCTATCAAGATTATTATAAATTTACTGGAACCTGTCAAGAGTACGATTAATTGATCGATTGCTGCTTATCTAGAAACGGTTCAGATAACACCAACGTCATCTGACGTTGAAGACATATATCTGAAGGGATTATAATTACTTTTTCTGCACCCCTCGAAGACATTTTAATTATGAACTGCTAAGCTGAACTAACCCTTTTAGAATATATTGGAACAACAGGAACAAAAAGACTGCTAAACACAACGATACAATTACACATAACTTGCGTCATCGCTTTCACATTTGAAACATTATGCTTTAATTAAAACAGAAGATATCATCTGAGTTTTTGCTGTCAATTCATCTGAATCAGGTTGAATCAAGAGAGCGATAGCAGCGTGAATTCTTTAACGAGTTATTCATAGAATATTCGTGGCTGTGGATGTTGAATTCACACGGTCACAGTCGATAACACAGACCGTGTGAATGCACCGCCATTCTTTGGGAGAATTTGTCAATTAGTTAATACGGAGTATTCGCGAAGTTCGTGAGCACGTTGACGAAACGTTAAATATGTTTTTGCTACAACTAACGTGTGAAAACTTCTAGCGAAACTAGTATGTCTCGTCTTAGAGATATTTTTATTATTTATTCATCACGTCATCTGCTACAAGTTTTAACAGCGAAAAAATTCTGTCTATTTTACAAACCTCGAAAAAACTAGAAGATTGTGTTTCAAGTCCTAACTACAACTTAAGTTGTCCAGATTGTACACCGTTGATCATTCCTACCTACAGAATAGTGCGATTACGATGGAAACACGTCGGTTAAGCTTGAGATTAAAGAGAAAATAGATTCCTCTCAGATAGAGCATAAGAGCTTAATTGCAAAATCTAAACAATCAATCTAATGATACAGCTTTTCATTTAATTTGTAACTGCACTAATTAAGACATCGTTTCAAGTCCTTCACAGAACTAATTTCACGCTGCGAAATTTTCGTTTATTCAGGTGTTTGATAAGTTAAATCTAGCGTGAACCTAATAATTATAACGAAAGCTAAGCTTTCGCATATTTTACGTTTCAAACCAACCCGAAATTTGTATCATTTGGAAAAATATTGATAAATAAAGTAATGAAATAGCAACATGTGAAGATTAAGGAGCAATGTAAGCAGTAATGGACCTAAATTCGCTCAGTTTGCCTTCAAGAAGTCTACAAATATTATTGCATTTCCGAGCAGCAATTGCCCTCGAATGAAGCTTTCCTCTTGTTCCTGTATGGAGTACAGTGCACAATTTTTTTTAAACATTCATTCGTAAAAGCATATCACAGTTCATTTCTCGAAGTTTCACCATTTGCAAAAAAATAATGAAATTTCTACATCACGATTTGACCCGCCATTGTCAGTGGACGGCGACGCTGAGGAAATCGGGGTGCTCATCAGCACCTACGCAATCAGCTCACCTGCCTGGAGAAGGTGTCTCCTGTGTGATAAATTGTGAACAGAAGCGCCAAGAAGAGAGCTGAAGCGGTGACGAGGAGCAGCTCGGCCTTCACAATGACGTAATAGACGAAGAAGGTGATGCTCGCCACGAGTCCGACGATGCGGACGGTGATGCACCAGAAGAAACTCCCGAGTGACCTCTGCATGACTTCCTCTGTCTTATATGGGAGGACGGAAAAAACAAGGTAACTGTTGAAATTATCGCAATGATGAAGTACTTCGAATGAAATTACTTAAGGATGTGTAATTGTCAAATGATAGGGAAATTATAATGCACAAGCATAATCAAAATTCTGTTCGTTCCAGAACGTAAGATTTTAACAAATCTGTCAAGCTTTCGTAATTTGCAGATTGGATTTCAAGGTTGAAAGCCTTGCCACTCAGCGCACAACACACTTCTGAGTAGCAAGGGAGAAGAATTAAATGTAGAAAAGTTACCACTGACTTGTCGACGGCACTGATATAATTGAAATGACAATTAATAGCACATTAATGATGATCTTAAGAATTTACCTTGAGCAGAAAACGTTCGAAGCTTTCGAGCTCTTCTAGCAGAGATCGAGCACTGATGACCAAATTTTTCTTTTCTCTCGTTCTTGTAAACTGACCTATCACTAATTCACAGCGAAACTTTATTATTTTCACGATATAGTTAAGTGTTGTTCGGAATACGGCCATGAAAACGAGAAGCCCACCGAAAGACATGATTTCAAGTGCCAAATAACTTCCCGAGAGTAAAGAACTTTGAATTCGTCGCATGCATTCCGCCCAATACCAAGAATTCGCAATGACCGAACCTACAACTAAGGCCATGATCGCTTTATCGATCAGTTGCATTTTTATTTGCTTTCCATAGCAGGACTTCATCTCAGTTCCTGATCGTTCTAAGAAAATGAGCATTTTCGCCAAGCCCTTGCTCTGGATGAACAGCAACATGACTGTCGTTTTGTCACAAACGTCACCAAATTTAGAAAATGAGAAATCGTTTGATCCATTAGATTCTTGTCCTTCGAATTGTCCTCGTAAATACTGAAGAAGAACTAACGTATGAAGAGATATTCCATACAGCAAACAGGCGATGCTGATCTTCAATTCACCCCCAGAGATGCAATAGAAAGTTAAACCGAATGTTTTCAAAAGTTTTTCTTGAGCTCGAATGAACGCCATTCTTGACAACGTTTTTGATTCGGAGTCAAGGAATACACTGCGTCAAACTTCTAACTGATGCGAGAAATGACTGATTGAGTGTAGGGAGGCACTGTCGGATTAAATGTTTATTTGTACGGAGCACGATCAATAAAACACCTGTTGGTTTAATGGCAAGAGATTAGTGCTCATCGACCGACTGCCAAATGTCAAAAAGAAATAAAGGGTGTCCCAGGAGTTGTTGCGACACAAAAATCATTCAATAAGTGTTTTGTATATATCGTATAATTTGTTTCCAAAGTTCACAACGAGTAACATTAACGCTCAGTATTCATTTCCTACTTAGTTTCACGCTATTTGATAGTGATTTGAATGATACTTAATGATCAATTACGACATGAAAACCCTTTTTTAGGAACCCTGTTAGTTCTGAGATACATGCTATAGCTCAGAAAGCGCAGTTCATTCATGAAAAAACTCTCAGTACATGGCTATGTAACTCTTTGTTCACATTTAAGATGAAGAGTATCGGGGCTTTCATACAAAGGATAAATAAAAAATTAATTATTAAATACAGTATCAATATAGTTCGTATTCCTTCCTTAGTCCGCAGTCAGTGTATCTGCAATACACTGACGTGGCTCCCATTAAGAAAAGGGCAAAAAGAGCCGTACCGAGAGAAGTCATACATTAAAAATATCTGTTCAACATATAATAAAAGTTAGACGTTTCGAGTCACAAGACTCATCTTCAGTGAGTTCGATAACTGGTTGATCGATAACTTCTTTCTTTCTTTAAACTTAATAAGGTTATATTTTCCCCTACGTGTATTCAGTATTCAACTGTCATCAAGAATTTCGTAGTAAACTAAATACTTTTTCTTACAGATACCAATGAAGATTAGGTTTTTCTTGATGACTCTCCTAATTATTTATACAGGATCGAAAGTTGATGATTATAGTGCCTTTACCATATGATAACCAGAGGGCTAATGTCTCCCCATTCTCGATCCATTAAAGGTGTATCTTACTTCTTTGAGTGAGTTTGTTGTCGTCTTAGTTCTATGTGTACGTTTGTTGTCGTCTTAGTTTTATGTGTGCATTTGTTATCGTTTAAGTCCTATATTTAAATTGTTGTTGTCTTAGTTCTATGTCTAAAATTGTCTTCTTACTTTTACGTGGACGTTTGTTGTCGTCTTAGTTCTATGTGTACGGTTTTTTATCGTCTCGAAGCATGCTGGTTTGAGTAAAAAATAACAGTACTTTAAGGTTACTTGTTAGCATGGGATGGTAATATATTCTCTAATTCAAAAATCATCTTCAATCGCTAGGTGGCTTCGGAATAGACCATAGTATGAGCGATGCATGAAAAATCTAAAGGTAGAAGACTCCCGAGTCTAAAGCAAAAAAAGCCTTGATTCATCTAACATCTTAGCTCATTCCCAAAGTTCTACATTTCGGAATTTTTTAAATTGTCTACATCAGTTTTATATGGACTTTTTATAATCATGGGGCTTATTGTATTGGAGTCGTTGCCAAAGCTAACTTTTTTCATTACCATACGCAGAGCCAATTAAGAACGTAGGTTTGATATAATAATGTTGAGATCGAGTCATCAATCGTTTCGGTGAGAGTAAATTAAAAGTTAATTGGCGTTAAAGCGTGAGTAATGGCCTCATGGGGGTATAAGTTGTAAATTTTTAGTTTGAGACATAGACATTCAAAATTTTTGACATAAATTACTGACCAGTTTTTTATGCCTCCTGTGTTTACAATGTTCGTCTTGTAAAATTTTATACTTAAATGTCAAGTGGGTTTGCCGTAAACTTTTCCAGACGAATACCTTTCTTCTCAGGTAATATATGTACTTTCATTGTGTTATCGATTATGAAAAAATGTCAGGAAAATTTATGCAAATATTTTAGATATTCATGTTGCAAAATAAAAATCAGCATAAAATCTATCACATGGTCTCCAGTCCTCCGTTTTAGGCCTGTCATTTTTTTTGTTATAACTTCATATTTTTGACCCATTACTTTTGTGTCACCTAGGGTGCCATGAGCAAAATAGGAACTGTGTATAATTCATGAGGCCTACAAAAAGTGAACAGACTATAATGTAAAAATTCAAAAGGGACTTATTTACTGAGAAATTCAATATTTTGCACAGCTTTCCCAATGGGAGTTATTATTTTTCACAAAGTGGGTTTCATACAATAAACATGTTGACTTGTGTGTGTTTCTGTTATCCCGGCAAAAGAAATAAAGGAGGAAAAGCTACTGAATTAAATTACAACCTTCCTGTCAACATCTCTTTTTCTATAGTTTCAACATTGAGCAACAGACTTTCAGTTTGCAGAAGGATGATGACGAAGCCCACCTTCGAGTAGAGAATCTGCACGAAAAAGAAACAAAAACTTAATTCTAATTTTATCGGATGCTGCGGTGTATTACATTTATCACTCCTCAGGAAGAACCTGCATAATTTTATAGGAATACTATTTGTAAAAGGCAATGACTGACGAGCTCGAGTTACGTGAGTCTTCAAAGCCTGTATAGGCTATAGATGAGAGAGATGAACTCGCATTGAAATTGCTAGGTATAGGTCAAAAATTAAAGCTGAAGTACTCGCAGCTCGTGACTGATTTAATAATTGCATATTTCTTCCTAGAAACAATTTCCCGACAATCATTACGCAGGGTGAAAAAATGATGCATTTTTGTAGACAGATTTGTGTCATATACTTGTTGAAAAATTAGCACACGAGTGTGAGTCATCAATGTACTACAATGTACCTGTCTGAGTCATATTACAATATGACATATATGCATGTCACTCAATAATGACATACGCGTCCATAAGCAACATAAATCTACAGAATATCATACGAAAGTTTAATTTACTCTGACTAACCATTCGTTCTACGGTGGAACTAAAATAAATGGAAATTTTAAATAAACTGTAAATATTTTAATGCGTCGATACCAAATACTGTCTACCTGATTATGAAACATTGTTGCAGGTTCTACATGTTATTGTCACTCTAGCATACATTTCACATGTAGAACACTCAACCGTACGTATGAGCCAATTCACTAATTCATTATACTGAAGTGACACTTTACTGTGGAGAGTACACTCGAGAGTATTCTCGAAGCACTTGACCTACACAGGATTGCAGAGCTAAGTATACCCTCTCGCATACCCTTCTGCTGCAGCACTGAGCTGACGCAGGGATATTGACGCAACCAGGAGTGCTAAAATTTCTAAGAGCTATATATGTGTGCCAGCCTTCAAGATGAGCTATTTATTGTACATTGTTATAATATTATTTCCTCATTTTCCTAAAAATTACAAACTCATGGAAAGCTTCTGTTAGAATCTGATGCTGCGGAATCTCTACAACATTTTTGCGATCTGCGTTTTGATGTTTTCTTTCATCGTGAAGCCAGAGACAGCGTTGATTTCCACACGTTTGTTTTCTTGGGCCTGCTATTGATCGTCTATGACCTCGGAGAAACTTTTTCACGAGGCGTGAGTTCATCAGCCTAATTATATGTAGAGTACTAATAAATGAATTTTCATCATCTTCATTTCAACTTAGTATCTGTAATGAACATATTGTTAGGTATCAAACCAACATTGTGTGGTGTTAATTGTTTTAAATTTTCTGATTGCAAGGATGATGCAAAATCTTGGTGATGGCTTCGAAATCGCATCAGAAGTTAATCTTTGGGGTTTTAACAAATATTTGAAGAACCTCATTTTATTATCCCTGGATTTGGCCCTGCCAACGGCACTGCATGACCAGCAGTGCCTGGATCACCTGCAGTGCAGGCAGACATCCTGCCCCTATGTGATTCCATCGTTGATACCAGCGTTGACTCAACATCCCGCCCTTACGTTGGCTCCATCGTTAATACCAGTGTTGGCTCAACATCCCGCTCTCACGTTGGCTCCATCGTTGATACCAGCGTTGGCTCAACATCCCGCCCCTGCGTTGGCTCCATCGTTGATACCAGCGTTGGCTCAACATCCCGCCCCTACGTTGGCTCCATCGTTGATACCAGCGTTGGCTCAACATCCCGCCCCTACGTTGGCTGCATCGTTGATACCAGCGTTGGCTCAACATCCCGCCCCTACGTTGGCTGCATCGTTGATACCAGCGTTGGCTCAACATCCCGCCCCTACGTTGGCTGCATCGTTGATACCAGCGTTGGCTCAACATCCCGCCCCTACGTTGGCTGCATCGTTGATACCAGCGTTGGCTCAACATCCCGCCCCTACGTTGACGCCAGCGGTAATGGTCGGTGTCCACCGCCTCCAGGGCTTTGAATTCTGCGTGTAACCCTGTGCTGTATCCAGCCCCCATTAAAAATTTGTAACTGTATTTGAATAAAATTGTGTTGATTGTGCAATATCATGATAAAGAATGGTAAAGTACGATTTATCGGCGGTCATTTCTCGAGATCCTTCACTTTCTGCAGGATGATCATGCTGTCATCGCTAGAGATTCTTTACTTGCTGCAGGATGATCACAAAGCCGAGTAGGGAGTTCAGCACCTGTAAAAAAAGTACAGAGTTACAGCACGACACAAGAGCGTCGTTTTCTCCTCGAAATTTTGCAAAATTTAACTTACGAAATTTTTGAGAGGCAGCGTTTTTCCGAATATTTTTGAGTACAGCGAGATGATTCGGTGCATTTACTCTATTATTTCTCACGGCACGCTGTCAAATGTAATAAAATTAGATCACAGTGCCACAGATTGTTCCTGTAGAATTATTTGGCAGGAATGATATCTGCGTGATCATGCATAGGCATTATTGATTTCTCATAACTTTCGTGGCTGCTCATTTGATTGCAAAATTAAATTGTTTTGTAAGTCATGAAAATTGTGTACTGCTCTAACAAACTTTGTCATTAAAATCGTTTCAGTGAGCTTGCTTGCCTTATGTGAGCTGGTGAGATTCGGTTTAAAAGTACGAGATCTACTCATGATCGGTAGTACTATGTCCAACTGACGACGGTTGGATAGTTAAGTACTTCCTACGCTGTGTCAAACTGACGAACAAACAGAACTGGGATGACACTCCAAGGAAGCAAATGCAGGGCTTAGATTTGCATGTTTGGTGAAGTTTTACTCATATTTTGGAGTTTTATTATTTATTTAAATAATTAAATATTTTTAGTGATTTTATTTGCATAATTTTTGAAGCATCTTAGTAAGGTTTTATTCCAATTTTCACCTCACCGTGACGAGCGAACTGCGTTTCAGAGAGTAGGAGTTCCCCATGTCGACGGGTGCCATTTTCCTTAGCAATTTCTCCATACGCACAACCTGGAGCCAAGAGATTCACGTGAAGTGTGTTGTAAATTTCTGAGTAAAAAATGTTTTCTTCAGACATTAGCGTATTAGATCGGTTATACGTAAAGTCTAGAACACAGGGCAAGACTTTCAAAAGGAGTTTTCATTCAAAAGGCTACGTAATATTCACTGAACGCGAGCTCGCCAATGACTTCAATTTTCCCGACTGAAGTACTTCTGAGTTTACGTGATCAAAACAAAAACTTGAAATAAAAACTATACCTCGACCATGTTATGGTAGGTCAAATTAGTATTTGTAACGTACCAAATAATTCAAATTTTTGCTAATTTTATTTCCGAAAGATGTTTAAGAACAAAAAATGTAAATTATTTGGTACGTAACGATTACTTATTTGACCCACTACATTTTCACTTCCAAACTTGTCAGAATTAGCTTCATGATATTTACGCCATTTTTACTGTTCAAGTAGAATCTGATACGTATGCTGGAGCAATGCAAGGACCATTAATTAAACCTAAATAATAATAAACATATATAACTCTTCCACTGTAGAATTAAGTAGAATGATAGTATCTATTTAATTTAGCCCTTTGAACTTAATTAAATTTCCGTTGCCTGCTCACCTTGCGGTAGAGCAAGTCGTCCACGATGCCGGTCGCTGCCTCGTTCATTTCATCCGCCTTCTTTATAATCTTGGGTCGGGATAATTACCATTCAGTTATTGATGTCATTTTGGTCTTGATTATAGTATGCACAGAAAATTCCCTTTGGCCTCGATCCTTATTCAAAACCATAATTTTCGCTGGCTTAGTAACCATAATTCACCCTGCATTAGTAACCTTAATTTACCCTGCATTTGAATCCATAATTTACCCTGCATTAATAACCATAATTTATCCTGCATTAGTAACCATAATTTACCCTGCATTAGTAACCATATTTTACCCTGCATTAGTAGCTATAATTTACCCTACATTAGTAACCATAATTTGTCCTACATTAGTAACTAAAGAAAATGCAATGCTCGAATATTGCTTCTGTTTTGAGCTGAATAAATTTGGAAATTTTTCTTTCATCGAAATAATGCTATGAGCAAAAAATACAACTGACGAAAAATATAGAAGCCCAGCTTCGTGGGAAAAACGGGCGTTTCTGTTGTTTGACAGCTCAGGAAGTTAAGAAGCATCGCACCATTGCCAGACTTACAGGGATGCTTCATGGGGTTATTTATGCTGCTATATATGGACCCTTGACGAGTTGTAAAGTGACATTGCTCCCAAGCTAATTCATCAGCTAAGTTCTCTGCCAAGTTGTGAGTAACTTTACCGCAAATGTTTATTGCGCTCCCTAAATTTCAATTGTCTTATACTTTTGATATTTGGCTTCATTGTTCATGGCTAAATTTAATGGATTCATATTTCAGATGCCCGTGATTGACATTTAAAATGCTTACCGAAAAATTTTACTTTTATTCGTAATTCATACAGAAATATTTCTCTCCGAATGTCGTCTGAAAAATTTACCAAGAGTATGTTGATGATGCTGTTGGTGAATCAACTTTCCGAAAGTGTTTCAAAAATGAAAACTTTTACTTGGTAAAAGATTATCTAGAGACCCTAAATTTAATCCGCAGTATTCTCAGAATTGGGATAAATTTGGTTTATTCGAAATGTTATACTATGAATCTCACACATGAAATAAACAAAGGCACAAAAATCTCAAAGCTGCGTCTTGAACTAGGGTAAAAAAAGCGATTACACTAACTCGATTCCATCGCAGAATGCCAAGACATCCGTGCACTTAGCGGCTCCGACAAAGTTTTCCGTCCCAAAAGTCACCCGATCAGTCCATCACCTGCTTTGAAAAAGCCTCCCCGGTGCCGTAGAGGATCAGGAGCAGCCCGACACACGTGGCGGTTGACAACGCCCTCGCAGCGTCGAAGTTTGCCAAGAAGTCCGTCACGAAGAAGGAGATGCTGGTTACCACTCCCGCTATCCGCAATGTGAAACTCCAGAAAAAATTGCTCAGGAACTTTTCTTTGACTCTCGCCACCTGTCCGAAAGCAAGGATGGTCGTAAATGTTATGTGGAGGAGCTCATGAGCTCACAAAGCGGACACAAATTATTTATTTCAAACACTGAGGAAAACAGAACATGAATAATGCTGTTGGAAGATTCAGTACGTAACTAGTGGTTCAAATCATTTCTGAATGCGTGGAGGAATTGAACTTATTTGAAAATAATTGAATATTCTAGAACTTATTAAAAAATTGGTCAAAATATGAATTAATTGAACAATTACCTGCAAAATAGTTTTTTAGTTTGTAGAATAAATTTTACGCAAAGCTAAAAACTGGTTTGTCGATTTGGCAATGAATATATTTAGAATAAGGAAAGTCTGTCAAACTTTCTTTTTCTTTAATCATGGTCCCAGAGTTTTCCTTTCGTCGAACCTCATTCAAAACTGAGTGTTGAGACTGAGATGTGGCTAAATTTATTGCATGCTCTCAAAAAATAGCACGGTGTGGCCCTTCGAATGTGGTTATTCTTAATGAGATTTCATGAACTCCTATAATTTATTAGTGAATAATGATTCAAGTTTTCTTTGTTCATTGAGTTTCATTCTCCACAGACAACTTTCTTAAATTGTCAAATTTTTTGGGTTTCACAAGTACATGAATATTTATGGAAAAAGAGCACACTTAAATTATCTTGGAGCCATTGCAAGCAAAATCAAATACTTTCGATTTTCAGGTACAATTAGCCTTCCCACAACGACATAAAGAACGAACCTTTCATGATACAACACTAACAACACTCGAAAACTCTCCATCAGATTTAGGTGGTCAGAAAATAGTAAAAGTGACGAAAATTCTGCAGTTACCTCTTCCAGAAAGCGTTCACAATCATGAGCCTCTTTTAGCAGAACGAAGAGGCGGTCCTTGGATTTGTTGGCCTTCTTACAATGTGCAATTTCCTGCAAGAAGCGATTGCAACGAAAAGCCACAACTTCACTGATATTCAAGCTAAAAATTCTAAAAATCGTGAGGAACGTGAAGGAACCCGTTGCTGTTATAAACTCTAGTAATATCTTCGTTACTGAAGCTCGTATATCTTCACTAGTAATCAATTTCTGACTCCAAAACCTCAGGTAGGAGCAAATGGCACACACGATCAAAGCGACGTTATCCATGTCCATCTTTTTCAATTCCAAATTCTGTCCATACCGAACGCGGATGGCGGTTTTACATCTGGCCAGAAAGCGAATGGTCTCGGCCAAGCCTCTGGAGAACACGAAGACAAACATCACGCTCGTGGTGTCACAGGTATCTGCGAACTTCCTGTTGTAACGGCACAGTTCGCCTTGGAATGACCGAAGGAAGCAGGGCCTTTTCATGAAATAAAATCCAAGTACAACAAAGATATGAACAGCAATCCCGTACATCAACCACGGGACACTGATCCGCACCCGACGTCTTGTAACATCAAAACAAAGCAAGCCGACGAGCTTCAGCGTGAGCTCTTGGAATTTTGCAAATTTCATGCTAGGGAAGTCTGTTGCTAGTTCTAAAGTGAAGTCCGAGAAGATACTGACTCACTGTCACGTCCTTGGTTTCCCATTGACAGGCTGCAATGACGCAACGTAAGGTCAGTAAACATCATAATGTAATTGATGTTTGGTCTGGTCCACTATTTATTGACCAAGCCGCTCAGTGATTATAGCACCTCGATGACGAATTACAACGGAACTCGACGCTACAATTTAACGAGGGGCTCGTTAGACGGTCAAAGATGCATGTGAGAATGTCACCAGGCATGACTCTTGGGGACTTGGCAGGGTCCTGCCTGAACCCAACGTTCTAAGGCCGGACGAATGCTGCAAACTTTTTATGTTTTTTTTACTCTACGTTCGTCTCCTAAATACATCGCTCCAAACCACACACACTTGCTGAATTTTCAATAAGGTAACAACGAAGATTATGTTTTAGCTCAAGAATAAGGTACCCTCGTATTTTTTTTAGTGAGAAGGTATAATCCACTGGGTTAGATGCACTAACTTGCAATAACCGAAGACTTTATGGAGTACAAATATTTTGAGCTCCTGTGCTTGTTTGCCGTTTTCATAGTTACATGATTAGGACTTCTATAATGTAAAGTAGTCGTTATTCCAAATCGATTTTTGTAAATACGATGAAATTCAGAAATAAAAACAGAGAGATAAAATGAAGTAAAATGGCCAGTAATCAGGATACAGTTATTAAAATGACACAATCAGTCACTCGTACAAAGAACAACGCTGTATTCAGAAATAATTTCTTCACCATAATATTTTACAACGCTAAATTGTCAAACGTAAAAAGTATAAACCTCGCAGATTTGATAAAAAATTACAAGCGGCACTGTAAGAGTGCGCTTGCGTCATTTCTATCTCTGTCTCGATGTTGACGACATTTGTGTCTCAAGGTTTACGACATTTGTGTCTCAAGGTTTACGACATTTGTGTCTCAAGTTTTGCGACACTTCTATCTCTGTCTCGATGTTGGCGACATTTGTGTCTCAAGGTTTACGACATTTGTGTCTCAAGTTTTGCGACATTTCTATCTCTGTCTCGAAATCTGGGACATTCTATCCCTATACAATATTAGAAATAATTTCCCTTCGTATACATTCAAACAACGTCAACGAGTTATCAGGATTAAATACTACAGCGCGCTTCAGATGGACGAAATATAAACACAAAAATTCCATTGCCTTCGTTGATATAATTCCAAACCGTGCATCGAGAATCTTTTTAAGCTTCCTGGAATCGAACGAGCTGAAGATCTAAGCAGTTTTTGCGCACCGCATTGAAGGTCAGCTTGGAAAATCTCAAAAGAAACATTTGATATCCAAGCCTGTGAGTGTAAAATTCTCTGGTGACAGAATTCAGCTTGCATCCGTCAGCTATTGGAATTTATCAAATCTTTCGTGGGAAAAAAGTTTCTTTAATATTTCCACTGAATAATAGATTTCCAATCTCTTTGCCTGAAAATATGCAAGCACTGGAGAGCCAGTGCTGTATATAGCGAGAACAGCGGTAAATACTGACCTGTACAAGGCATCGGGTTCCTATTCCGACCAGGAAGCGTTTCACGTTAAGGTGCGGATGATTTCAATACAATGTCATATGAATTAATCCGCCATGAGTAAAAGGTTATTCAATTGCATTTGTAAGCTACCAAAAAGAATAGCTAATTTCTTTGTAGAATGACAAGTAACATTATACAGTAGAGTGTTGTTTGACGAGCTAATGCTGTATGTGCAAAAGTTGAATTCTTGCGATGAATATTGATGATAAATGTGTGTAATCAAGTGCTAAGTCTTGTGACATTGACTCTAAACACATTTTTTCGAAAATTCTTGGAGCAGGAATCCCTGACTAAAGATGCTGCATTCGTTGATATAATTCGATCACGAAGCCAAGGTGAGAGTTCAGCCCCTGAAAATGAGGGTAGGGCATGGCAACAGCAACCGAGGCGTTATCCTTCCTATTGATGACTTCGTACAAACAAATTAGAATTTTCTCACGTCGCACTTAATTTAATTCGAAATAAGTCCCCTTTCAGCAGAGCACTTAGAAATCTCTTGATGAATTATCGTCTCAAACCGTTTCTCAAATTTCGACTCAGATTCGAACGTAGACCCATAATACTTCGTTTCTAATTGAAATGGGACCCTGCGTATTGTCAGAAAAAGTTATCCATTATATTTTACAGCCGGTAGCTGCCGGGACCAAACCATTATAGCCTTTCAAAAGTTGCTTCTTTAGGGAGAGAATCGATTTTCATCACGACGAGAATTTTATGTTTAGCGCCCAAGAAAGAGACGCTCGCAAGTTTGCATTTTATTCACACCCCGACGAAGGTGCTTCGTCGCAAGGTGTACGTGCCGCCCAGGGTGGCGAGCGCCACTTGCTTCAGCAATTTCTCTACGCGCATAGTCGGCGGCGGGTAAATTTGCACTTTGTGTTATGAAATAATTTTGCCATTTTTGTGAAAGCGTGTCTAGCCACTCATACAGAGACGAGGTATTAGTTGTTCATAATGATATACCGGAAATATTTCATGAATTGAAGCTTACTGGAAAATTTAAATTACCTACACTTTTAACTGGCTTGCATGTGCTTTGGAATAACACTAAACGATTGTTCATTACTATAAAGATTGAATTAAAAGAAAATCGATATAACCATAATACTAATGAAATTAACATCCAATAAAATGATAAGGAATTTTCCCGACTGAACATCCAAAATGTTTAATTGAAAATTTTTGATGTGGAGCTTTTTGGAAAAAATACTAATTTCTTACCCGATGACAGAGCAAGTTGTCCGTAATGTCTGAAGTTGCTTTGTTCACTTCATCTGATACCTCAGTTAGCTAAAGTATGAAAAGTCATTTTTAATCAATGACTGATGCGACAGTTGCATTAAAAAAATGTGAAGATGTCGGCACTAAACAAAGGGGGTCATTCACAACGTTCGTCCTATTCGATGGAAGAAATAACCCTTAAAGGACACATCTATTTTTTAAATAAACAAATCATGTCCATGCATATCCATGCTTGGGTAAAAGGATAGGGACCATGAAATTGTAAGGGTAAATTATATTAACTGTATCGTTTGTTGAGAAGAACACAAAGCGCTATAGGTATAAATACATGAGGATAATGACAGTTCACTCGTGTATGGAGGTTTTAGACGGATGTATGCAAATACTGTATTGTATGTTCTGCACGATAATGTGCATCCTCACGATGCTGTTTGAAAGTTACAGAACTTCAAAACAAGTTTTGCATCAGTGCATTCATCATCTAATTTACTTGTACTGCTTACTCAGATTCAACCGTTCAGGACTTTCTGTAGAAATTCTGTTCAAATGGCGAGGGTATAAAATAAGGAATAAGAAGTCCAGATTTTCTATCGATTTAAAAAAAAATTTCTAATGTTTTGATAAACAAGAATCGAAGCCTTGAGGAATTTCTGCCGAAAAGTTCGTAATATATTGCAAAAAATATTGCTGCCGCACCAGATGAAACATTTTATGGACGTTTTATTTATTAAAGACTAGTGTCCTATGATGTCAGAAAGGTCGATAAATAATGTAATTTTCTACAGCACTGATACGGACACAACCTCAGTGATTAGGAATTCGTACCTAAGAATCTAGACTCTGGGGAATTTTCTCCAATCCATTTCCTTAAGTTGCGGACGCGAAATAGATAAAGACACCATGGGAAATATTATGCAGGATGCATGACTATTTCATATGATGCAGCTCAGCATCTGCTGAACAACGAATTTCGCTTAGCTTCTTTGGACTAGATGTCATGATGCTCGGAGTCCTGTCCAGGTGTATCAGAGCTTTGACACACTTGAGTGTTGTTAGGATAGTTGAAAACATCAACCCTTTTTTTCATTTATTTACCCAAGCTTTCACACGCTTAAGCAGCGTGCGTTTGCAGAAGAATGAAATAACGGAAATTTCGATCACCTGCGCTTCCGTAAATAGACTACATCGACAGACTAAGGAAAACATCACTGATGTGAACATTGATCTAAAACGGGAGCATGAAATCTGAAGAAAATATCAGATTGAAGGTAGAATATTATTGACTGTATTTTTGCAAAGGTAATTGAATCATTGGTTCATTTACTTCCGAAAATTATTGTGACCTATTGATAGTTAAAATAATGAAGGCAGTTGAAAATTAATCACTGATTCCAGTGTACTCTCCGAGATCAAGTATATTTCTGTTTTATAGATTGGTGAATTAGTTCAAATTTACATAATTAAGGTCACGTGTATGACTTAGTCATATTGGTTTGTAGAAACTGTAACGTTACCGGCAGTTTATATTAAATAGACTATCACTTGATAGAAAAAATACATGAGATGCGTTGTTTTTACTTGAATTTTGCATTTATTCTCAGTGCATCAATAGAATTATTAAAAATTAGAGTAAGTTAAACGTTCGGTTGAAATACCGTAGACTTAAGATAGGGACAGCACGACCTACATAAAAATTTGCCCTCTCGATTAAATGCAGAGAAGTTAAAGAAAAAATAGCAAATCATTTCAAATTTCTTTCACAGAGAAGACTAATGCGAGAATAAATATAATTCCTACTTCTTCTGCTAGATGTTAGATCATGCCGTTGATCATTGTTTATGCGATAAGTAAGCAATTCCTAATTCTTCTAGATCCTAGATCAAGCAGTTGACCTTTTTTTATGCGACAAGTTAACAAAATTACCTTAAATCCTAACATGAGTCTACATTCTTTCATCTCACACGAAATCTTTTACTTGCTGAAGGATGATCACAAATCCAAGAAGGGAGTTCAGCACCTGGAAACAAAATTAAAATTACAACTGTACAAATGGGCTTCCTCTCACAGTCACCGAAATTAGAAAAATAAGTGTTGAGCTGTTTGTAAATTTAAGTGTTTCAGCCAAACATTAAATAAAATTCGTTCCTGAACAATTACGCAAATGATATTCGAATGGAGTCACAATGGATCAGCAGTGATAAAATAATGTCGGGTTTGGTGCCCTAACTAAAGCGCGGCTCAGTGACGTCACGTACGTGATCCACTCGTCTATCCTGTGATCGAAAGTATTGTACTTCCTTGACGGGGATTGAACGTTGCCAGGGGATTCTTCATAATTGAGAATTCCTCCTTCGTAAAACCATTCTCCTTTAAAGTATTGTAAATGAAATTTACCCTGACCGGTAATTGAAGCGGTACAGGAACAGGAGCCTTCAACTGAGTTTACATTTGAAGTTCAGTGT